>NC_069453.1:32206703-32209203 GCF_026875155.1 Cherax quadricarinatus | reverse complement strand
GGTGTGGGTCGCATCCTGGGTGTTAGTGGACTGGTGGGTGGCATCCTGGTGTTAGTGGACTGGTGTGGGTCGCATCCTGGGTGTTAGTGGACTAGTGTGGTCGCATCCTGGGTGTTAGTGGACTGGTGTGGGTCGCATCCTGGGTGTTAGTGGACTGGTGTGGGTGGCATCCTGGGTGTTAGTGGACTGGTGTGGGTCGCATCCTGGGTGTTAGTGGACTGGTGTGGGTCGCATCCTGGGTGTTAGTGGACTGGTGGGTCGCATCCTGGGTGTTAGTGGACTGGTGTGGGTGGCATCCTGGGTGTTAGTGGACTGGTGTGGGTCACATCCTGGGTGTTAGTGGACTGGTGTGGGTCGCATCCTGGGTTTTTAGTGGACTGGTGTGGGTCGCATCCTGGGTGTTAGTGGACTGGTGTGGGTCGCATCCTGGGTGTTAGTGGACTGGTGTGGGTGGCATCCTGGGTATTAGTGGACTGGTGTGGGTCGCATCCTGGGTGTTAGTGGACTGGTGTGGGTGGCATCCTGGGTATTAGTGGACTGGTGTGGGTCGCATCCTGGGACAAAACTGATCTAATTTGTGGGAAATGCTCAGCATAACAAGGGACTTTCTATATACTAGTATGTCATTGATGTCACCTATAGTCTGTATATCTTGTACATATAGAAATAAAGATATTATTATTATTATTATTATTATTATTATTATTATTATTATTGTTTAATCAGTCCTTCAACCTGGGAAAAATAATTTTGAGGTGAAGCGCATAATGTTTGTCAGGAAACAGGTCATGTGTTTCCTAGTGTTAAGATAAGATAAGATTTCGTTCGGATTTTTAACCCCGGAGGGTTAGCCACCCAGGATAACCCAAGAAAGTCAGTGCGTCATCGAGGACTGTCTAACTTATTTCCATTGGGGTCCTTAATCTTGTCCCCCAGGATGCGACCCACACCAGTCGACTAACACCCAGGTACCTATTTGCTGCTAGGTGAACAGGACAACAGGTGTAAGGAAACGTGTCGAAATGTTTCCACCCGCCGGGAATCGAACCCGGGACCTCCGTGTGTGAAGCGGGAGCTTTAGCCACCAGGCCACCGGTCTTAGTCAATGTCCCACAGCTGGAGGAAATCCGCTGGCTTACCCCTCCACCTCTTTAAAAAATCGTGGTTATGATTATAATTATTACAATGTTGAGCTGAGGGATAAGAATGGAGTCTTATATACTGCCGGAGGTGAGGAGTGGAGCTCCACCTTCACTTTGTTCCGGATTATAGAGCTCCACCTTCACTTTGTTCCAGATTATAGAGCTCCACCTTCACTTTGTTCCAGATTATAGAGCACCAAACCTTCACTTTGTTCCAGATTATAGAGCTCCACCTTCACTTTGGTTCCAGATTATAGAGCTCCACCTTCACTTTGTTCCAGATTATAGAGTTCCACCTTCACTTTGTTCCAGATTATAGAGCTCCACCTTCACTTTGTTCCAGATTATAGAGTTCCACCTTCACTTTGTTCCAGATTATAGAGCTCCACCTTCACTTTGTTCCAGATTATAGAGTTCCACCTTCACTTTGTTCCAGATTATAGAGTTCCACCTTCACTTTGTTCCAGATTATAGAGTTCCACCTTCACTTTGTTCCAGATTATAGAGCTCAACACTTGTACATTTCTCTTACTTGTCGGTATTATATACCAGCATACACAGTCTTACCTGTCAGCAACACAACATCAGACGTATCCTACCTGTCAGCAACACAACATCAGACGTATCCTACCTGTCAGCAACACAACATCAGACGTATCCTACCTGTCAGCAACACAACATCAGACGTATCCTGTCAGCAACACAACATCAGACGTATCCTACCTGTCAGCAACACAACATCAGACGTATCCTGTCAGCAACACAACATCAGACGTATCCTGTCAGCAACACAACATCAGACGTATCCTGTCAGCAACACATCAGACGTATCCCTGACAGTGATAGGTAGACCAGGTTAAAATGGCTACCAACTCCTCCATCTCTGTTAAAAACTTGTTAAGAAACACAACTACCAGTACAGTTTATATCTTACCTGGGTGTGATGAGACGTGTCTGGGTAAAACAGTAGAGCCCGCCAACAGGATCAGAACGTTAACAGGTGATAGTGACCACCAAAACAACGCCTGTATCCAACACAGAACCAAGAAGGAACATCTCATGAAGTGGGAAAAGAAACCCAGGTAGTAATCAGAAAAAAATCAAAGCAAACCTATTGCTGACAGTATAAATAACTTAGTTCTCAAATTAAACCTAGTAGCTAATTTCCACATAGTTACCATAGATGTTTTAACTTTTAAGGTTTAATTAGTAAGATATTACAAGAACACCAATGGAAATAAGTCACTTTGGTCGACTTTTTGGAGGGTTATGCTAGGTAATTTACACATATATTATGTATGATAATTTTCGTAACTATAATTATATAAACCTGTACCTCAATACATTCGCTTACTTAT
>NC_069453.1:32184203-32201703 GCF_026875155.1 Cherax quadricarinatus | reverse complement strand
TGTCATTCTTCCACCCCATACTCTTACTTCCATCCCATGACGTCAGTACTTCCATCCCATGACTGTCTTTATTCCCCCCCTGACTTTCCATTATTTCCTCCCAGATGTCATTACTTCCACCCATGATGTCATTACTTCCATCCCTGACTTCTTTATTTCCACCCCAGACTGTCATCACCCACCCTACGTCTTACTTCCTCCCTGCGTCATCATTTCCCACCCATGCTGTTTATTCCACCCTGACTTTCATCATTTCCCATCCCAGGACTGTTTTTAAATTCCACCCATTCGTCACATTTCCATCCCGGACGTCATCATTTCCATCCATGACTGCATTATTCCATCCCATGACTCATATTTTTCACCCCATGAATTATTACTTCCACCCCATGACTGTCATTATTTCCACCCCAGACTGTCATTACTTCCACCCCTTGACTGTCATTATTTTATCCCATGACTGTCATTACTTCCATCCCTGACTGTATTATTTCCATCCCATGCTGTCTTACTTCCACCCCATGCTGTTTTTACTTCCACCCCCATGACGTCTTAACTTCCACCCCATGCTGTCTTATTCCCCCCATGACTCATTACTTCCATCCCATGATGTCTTTATTTCCTCCCATAAACCTTTTCCATCCCAAAATGTTTTTTACTTCCATCCCTGACTGTCAGTATTCCACCCCAGACTGTCGACTTCCACCCCATCTGTCATTACTTCCCCCCATGACGTCATTACTTCCACCCATACTGTCATTACTTCCATCCCATGATGTCATTACTTCCACCCCATGCTGTCATTACTTCCATCCCATGACTGTCATCACTTCCATCCCATGACTGTCATTACTTCCATCCCTGACTGTTCATTTCCCACCCCATGACGTCATTACTTCCCCCAGACGTCACATTCCATCCCATGACTTCATTATTTTCCACCCATGACTGTCTCACTTCCTTCCCAACTGTACATTTTCCACCCCCATGACGTATTATTTCCCCATCCATGATCAGACTTTCTCCTGACTTATTACTTCCATCCATGACTGTCATCATTCCCACCCCATACTGTCATCACTCCACCCAGCTGTCATTACTTCCATCCCATGATGCTCACTTCCATCCCATGACTTCATATTCCACCCCATGACTTCATTACTTCCCATCCCAGATGTCATCACTTCCCCCCATGACTGCATTACTTCCATCCCTGACTGTCAACTTCCATCCCATGACTGTCATTACTTCCACCCCATACTCAGTTTTTTCATCCAGACTTCATTACTTCCCCCCCAGACGTCATCACTTCCATCCCATGACTGCGTATTTCCCCCTGACGTTATTTTCCTCCCATACTCATAATTTTCACCCCGACTGTCATTATTTCCCATCCCAGCTGCATCATTTCCACCCATGTTTTCATTACTTCCATCCCATGACTGTTTTACTTCCATCCCTGACTGTCTTTACTTCCCCCCCCATGAGTCATTATTTTCCCCCCCTTGACCGTCTTTACTTCCCCCCATGACTGTAATTACTTCCATCCCGACTGTCATTACTTCCTCCCAGACTGTCATATTCCACCCCTGACTGTCTTTACTTCCACCCCATGATGTCATCACTTCACCCATGATGTCATCACTTCCACCCATAAATGCTTTATTTTCCCCCCTGATGTATTACTTCCATCCCGACTGATTCTTCCACCCCCATACTGTCATTATTTCCCATCCATACTGTCATTATTCCCCCCCAGACTGTCATTACTTTCATCCCAGACTGTAAATCACTTCCATATGACTGTCATTACTTCCACCCCATGACTGTCATTACTTCCACCCATGACTGCTTTACTTCCATCCCATATTGTTTATTCCATCCCATGACTGTCTTATTCCACCCCATGACTGTCATTATTTCCATCCCATGACTGTCATTCTTTCCCCCCCTGACTGTTTTACTTCCCCCCATGACTGTCTTATTTCCCTTTTCCCTGGATTCATCACTTCCTTTCCCCGGGATGTCTCACTTCCATTCCCATGACTGTCATCATTTCCCACCCCATGCTGTATCATTTCCATCTCATGACTGTCATCTTTTCCCATCTCATGTTTTCAACTTCCATCTGTATCTGTGTGTGCGTGCTTTCATTGTGTGCGCAGTGTGTAGTATGGTGCAGGTGCTATGTGTGTGTTATTTTCCCATTTTGCCCTGGGCACATGCATTAACACTGGGCCTGTTGTTTGGTCGTGTTTTAGTTACCATTTTTCCTGGGACTGTCGATTAGACACTGGGCCCTTTTTGTATGCGTGCTGTTTAGTTCCCTTTTTGTCCTAGGCACAGTTGTTGCACTAGGTGTTGATATCGTGCGTGGTAGTAGTGTGTGGTGTTTGGTGTGTGTGTGTGTGTGTGTGTGTGTGTTTAGTTACCTTTTTGTCCAAGGCACATGTCTTAACACTGGGCCAGCTGTAAATGTGTGGTGTGTGTAGATGTGGTGGTTTTGTGTGAAGAGTTGTGTGAGGGTGCGTGGTAGTGCGTGTGGGTGTGTGTGGTTGTGTGTGTTGTAGGTGTGTGGGTTTGTGTGGTGTAGGTGTGTGTTGGTGTGTTAGGTGGTGTGTGTGTGTAGGGTGTAGGTGCCTGTGGTGATGCGTGTGGTGTGCGGGCATGTGTGCGTGTGTGTGCGGGGTTTGTGTGTGTGCTGTGTGCATTGCGTGGTGTGTGTGGTGTCACGCGGCGCTTACCTTTTTGGGGTTGCGGGGGGTCGAGTCATAGCTCCTGGCCCGCCTCTTCGCTGATTGCTACAGGTCCTCTCTCTCCCTCCCCCATACTTTATCTTCCCTCCCTTAAAACTTTTAGGGTTTTTCCTGCCTCCATACTCACTTTCTGGCTATTCCCGCCGACAACTCTATGACTGAAGAAATACTTCCTAAAATCCCTTTGATTCATCTGAGTCTTCAACTTCCAATTGTGACCTCTTGTTTCTGTGTCCCTTCTCTGGAACATCCCGTCTTTGTCCACCCTGTCTATTCTGCGCAGTATTTTATATGTCGTTATCATGTCTCCCCTGACCCTCCTGTCCTCCAGTGTCGTCAGGCCGATTTCCCTCAACCTTTCTTCGTAGGACAATCCCCGTAGCTCTGGGACTAGTCTTGTTGCAAACCTTTGCACTTTCTCTAATTTCTTGATGTGCTTGACTAGGTGTGGATTCCAAACTGGTGCTGCATACTCCAGTATGGGCCTGACGTAAATGGTATACAGAGTCTTGAACGAATCCTTACTGAGGTATCAGAACACTATCTGTAGGTTTGCCAGGCGCCCGTATGCTGCAGCAGTTATCTGATTGATGTGCGCCTCAGGAGATATGATCGGTATTATACTCGCCCCCAGATCTTTTTCCTTGAGTGAGGTTTGCAGTCTTTGGCCATCTAAACTATATTGTGTCTGCAGTCTTCTTTGCTCTTCCCCAATCTTCATGACTTTGCATTTGACAGGGTTAAACTCAAGGAGCCAGTTGCTGGACCAAACTTGTAGCCTGTCCAGGTCTCTTTGTAGTCCTGCCTGATCCTCATCCAATTTGATTCTTCTCATTAACTTCACATTATCTGCAAACAAGGACACTTCTGAGTCTATCCCTTCCGTTATGTTGTTCACATATACCAAGAACAGCACAGGTCCTATGACTGACCCCTGTGGAACCCTGCTTGTCATAGGCGTCCACTCTGACACCTCGTCATGTACCATGACTCGTTGTTGCCTCCCTGTCAGGTATTCTCTGATCCATTGCAGTGCCTTTCCTGTTATATATATATATATATATATATATATATATATATATATATATATATATATATATATATATATATATAATATATATATATATAATATATATATATATATAATATATATATATATATTATATATATATATATATATATATATATAATATATATATATTATATATATATATATATATATTATATATATATATATATATATATATAATTATATAATTATATATACATATATATAATTATATATACAGTGGACCCCCGCATAACGATGGCATCACATAGCGATTTTTCCGCATACCGATTACTTTTATCGCAAAATTTTTGCCGCGCATACCGATTAAAAACCCGCTTACCGATTTCGTCCGAGACGCGTCCAATGTGCCCTCAGCCAGCCTCACATGTGCCGGCCGTCCCATTGTTTACCAGCCAGCCTCCGCGGTAACATCCAAGCATACACTCGGAATATTTCGTATTATTACAGTGTTTTCGGTGCTGTTTCTGGAAAATAAGTGACCATGGGCCCCAAGAAAGCTTCTAGTGCCAACCCTGTGGTAAAAAGGGTGAGAATTAGTATGGAAATTAAGAAAGATTTTGAAGGTTTGGGGCTAACCCTGAGAAGCCTATGCCAGTTGTGGAATCCATTGTGCCTACTTCAAAGATTAAGGAAATGTGTGCACAGTGGGTTGAACTGCAAACCTTTATAGATGAAAATCACCCTGACACAGCTGTTGCAAGCCGTGCTGGTGACTATTTCAATGACAATGTTGTGGCCCATTTTAGACAAATCGTAAAGGAACGGGAGGTACAGAGCTCTATGGACAGATTTGTTGTGCGACAGAGGTCCAGTGACTCTCAAGCTGGTCCTAGTGGCATTAAAAGAAGAAGGGAAGTAACCCCGGAAAAGGACTTGCTACCTCAAGTCGTAATGGAAGGGGATTCCCCTTCTAAACAGTAAGAAGATAATGCTTCTCCCCTCCTCCCATCCCATCAATCATCACCAGATCTTCAATAAAAGTAAGTGTCATTTAATTGTGCATGCCTTTTTCAGTTTGTGTGTATTAAAATTAACATTTCATGTGGTAAAAAAAATTTTTTTCATACTTTTGGGCGTCTTGCACGGATTAATTTGATTTCCATTATTTCTTATGGGGAAAATTCATTCGCATAACGATTATTTCGCATAACGATGAGCCCTCTTGCACGGATTAAAATCGTTAACCGGGGGTCCACTGTATATATATGTCGTGCCGAATAGGCAGAACTTGCGATCTTGGCTTAAATAGCAACGCTCATCTTGCCATATAGGACAAGTGAAAATTTGTGTATGCAATAATTTCTCCTCAATCATTCTGAACCTAACGAAAAAAAATATGTTTGATTGTGTTTGTTTAGTACTAAATTATTGTAAACGTATTTAAAATATATTTAGCTGGGTTAGGCTAAAATAAATTGCTTTTCCTACAATAAGGTTAGGTAAGTTTTCTAAGATTCTTTTGGTGCAAAATTAAAATTTTTTGCATTAACATTAATGAAAAAAATATATCTTTAAACGTATAAGAGAAAATTCCAGAAAGGACTTAATTTTAAATGAGTTCTTGCTAATTGACCAGTTTTACATATTCGGCACGACATATATATATATATATATATGTGTGTGTGTTGTGTGTGTGTGTGTGTGTGTGTGTGTGTGTGTGTGTCTGTGTCTGTGTCTGTGTCTGTGTCTGTCTGTCTGTCTGTCTGTCTGTCTGTCTTTCTGCATCTATATTTGTATTTATCTTATGTTCCATTTCTCTATCCACACCTCAAGATGGAGATATTATATAAATGACTACAATATTTACAGGCTGCTGATCAACTGGCTGTTCGACAAAAGAGAAGAATATATGATATTACTAATGTGCTGGAGGGAATTGGGCTCATTGAGAAAAAGAGTAAGAACTCCATCGTATGGAAAGGTGGGGGGCCAGGCTCTAACACACAGGAGTTCACTGACCGCGCCACTATGCTGAAAGAAGAAATTTCCGAGCTTGACCAGCATGAGAAAATGCTTGATCAGCATAGACAGGTTAATACAATCTTGCATTGAGTGTATTTAGTGGTTATCTTCAACATGTACCATGGTTTATGCAATTTTTTTCAATCTTAATACAAACAATTTTATACAGACAAATAATGTTAAAAAATGTGTTGTCTCTCCCAACAGTATGTACAACAGAGTATTAAAAACATTACTGAAGACCTTAGTAACTATAAAATGGCGTATGTGAATCATGAAGATATTTGCAGCTGCTTCCAGGGTGATACGTTGTTAGCCATACAGGCACCGTCAGGAACACAGCTAGAAGTTCCCATCCCTCAGATGGTTTGTATTACCAGGTTCAGCTATGTAATGCACTGTCTCTTGTAACTGAAGCAACAGTTACCTGTTTCACTTGTAACTGAAGCAACAGTTATCTGTTTCTCTTGTAACTGAAGTGACAGCTATTTGTTTTTCTTGTAACTGAGGCAACAGCTGTCTGTTTCCCTTGTAACTGAAGCAACAGCTATATGTTTCTCTTGTAACTGAATCAATGGCTGTCTGTTTCTCTTGTAACTGAAGCAACAATTATCTGTTTCTCTTGTAACTGAAGCAACAATTATTTGTTTCTCTTGTAACTGAAGCAACAATTATCTGTTTCTCTTGTAACTGAAGCAACAATTATTTGTTTCTCTTGTAACTGAAGCAACAATTATCTGTTTCTCTTGTAACTGAAGCAACAATTATCTGTTTCTCTTGTAACTGAAGCAACAATTATTTTTTCTCCTGTAACTGAAGCAACAATTATCTGTTTCTCTTGTAACTGAAGCAACAATTATCTGTTTCTCTTGTAACTGAAGCAACAATTATTTGTTTCTCCTGTAACTGAAGCAACAATTATCTGTTTCTCTTGTAACTGAAGCAACAATTATTTGTTTCTCCTGTAACTGAAGCAACAATTATCTGTTTCTCTTGTAACTGAAGCAACAATTATCTGTTTCTCTTGTAACTGAAGCAACAATTATTTGTTTCTCTTGTAACTGAAGCAACAATTATCTGTTTCTCTTGTAACTGAAGCAACAGCTATCTGTTTCTCTTGTAACTGAATCAACGGCTGTCTGTTTCTCTTGTAACAGAATCAACGGCTGTCTGTTTCTCTTGTAACAGAATCAACGGCTGTCTGTTTCTCCTGTAACTGAAGCAACAGCTGTCTGTTTCTCCTGTAACTGAAGCAACAATTATTTGTTTCTCTTGTTACAGAATCAACGGCTGTCTGTTTCTCTTGTAACAGAATCAACGGCTGTCTGTTTCTCTTGTAACAGAATCAACGGCTGTCTGTTTCTCTTGTAACAGAATCAACGGCTGTCTGTTTCTCTTGTAACAGAATCAACGGCTGTCTGTTTCTCTTGTAACAGAATCAACGGCTGTCTGTTTCTCCTGTAACAGAAGCAACAGTGTCTCTGTGCAAATTTTTTATATACTGTACTGTATAAGAAATTGTACCTGTTGCTGTAATATTATTTTTATCCTTTATTTGTTCATCTTTTTTTTCTTCTTTATTGCCACTTTGACCTCCTATAAAGCACTATAAAAAATCTATACTTGTATAGTATATAAGCAGAAAATATAAAAAAAAATGTAATATAGTCAGGTATCTCATTCTCAGGTAAATGGTGATAAAAAATATCAGATTCACCTTAAGTCGGAGAGTGGGCCTATATATGTGCTGCTAGTCAACCAAGATCAGGAGCATGCCCCACCTTTAGTGGTGCAGGTCAGTTGTGTCTGCATGTAATATCTACATTAAAAATTATACTTAAAGTGGTGCTGAGGGCTATTGCTTCACACCCATGTACTCTCATACATTCTCCTATTTGCCTCCATAGATCACCCACCTTTTTTTTCGTTGTCAGTTCTGTGGCTCATCCCATCTTTCATGGACGTGTCTGCCATCAAGTCCCCTCTCAGACCTCTGAACATATTCACTTTCTCCATATTTCCTTCTTCCAATCTGACATCCAACTCGACCCTCCAGACTGTAATATTCATACCCCATCTGGGTACTGGCTGTTGTGCTCCTTCCAGCACTGTTTGTTGGATGCTCAAGGTCTCTACCACTTAAAACCACCTCCATCCCCTCCCTCCATCCCAACCCTTCCTGGGATGACCCCTACCTCCTCTCTTTCTTCCCATATAAATACACCTTTGTGAACCTATTATGTTCCATCCTTTATAAATTTCTAATCTACCTCAGTAACTCCTCCATCTAATTTATAACTTTTGTAACTCTGCACAGTCTTCTAATTTCTACACTCTTAATTCTCCATAATATTCACACCACATATGGCTCTCCAATATGACATTGCCTCAAGCATCATCTTTACTTCACTATATAAAATTGTTGGCACCAGTATACTTGGTACATTCCATTTTTGAGCTGTAGTATCGGCATGCCTCTAGCAAGACAGTAATGGAGCGAGTGATGATGAAAGTGTTTCTTCTTTTTCAGGTCGCCCTGCCTTGGGAAATGGCCAGTGTGTTAAAAAAAAAAATTTTTTTTTCTTCTTCCACAGATAAACTACTTTCTTTCCAAAGATACATCAACACAACACTTACTTTTTTTTTAAAACCCCTTTATCTATTCTGAGGTTTATTTCATCTTTCATAGACCCATTTGCTGACATGCTCATTCCCAAACATCTAAATGCATTCATTTACTCTATATGATCTCCCTCCAATCTGATATTCAGTCTTTCCTTGCCAGATATTTTCATTACTCTTATCACCTTGCTTATCTTTTATGTCAACCTTTATAATCCTTTTACATATCCTCCAAATTCCTCCATCAAACTTTGCAACTTCTCTTGCAGAATCTTCCCCCAAAATTGTCATTAGTGAAGAGCAACTGCGACAATTTCCTCTTTATATTAGAAACACTTACGTTCAGCCCCTCATCTTTCCCCAGCACCATAGCAGTCACCTCACAAACCCATCATTAAATAAATTAAACCATGGTAACTTTATACATCACTATCTTAGGCCTACTTTTGCTGGAAAATAGTTCCCTTCTTTCCTACATGCATGTGCTTCACTCTGCATAAAAACTTTATTCTAGTAACCACAACCTGTTCTATAAAATTGAAACCCGTTACTACTTTATCCCTGTCCCCCCCTATCAAAGCTTTTCTAAATCCTGAAAGAAACAAACAGTTCATTACATCTGGATTATCCTGGCATTGTTCACTTAAATGCTTCATTGTAAATGTTTTCTACACATTTACTACTAAAATTATAGTCCTTACTGTATATATCTGCAGGTTCCGCCCCCATCACTGTAATGAACAAAAATCAGGGGGAGTGGCATGAAAAGAGTGATCACCACCTCCCATCCGCCGCCTTCTTCACCCTCGTTAACCCCACAGAAAGTGTCCAGCTCACACCCAACTGCCGCAGTCCTTCACATCCTGAAGTAAGCTCGTTTTCTTTAAGGAAGGTCTTTTGGCTTTTTTGGTTAATTTTTTTTTTCATATTAAAAAAAATATCCCCTTTTAATTGCACTCTCCTGTCACTCTCCCTTTCACAGAAATTGAAAAAAAAATACCTTTTTAACGTTGCGCATTTTGCCCGACCCCCCACTAACAGGCGTGTCGGTTTTTTTAGCGGGGGGGAGACGAGAAGCCAACTGTTGAAAAAAAAAAAATAACTTACCAATAATGTAGGGTTATATGAAGCATAAAAAGTAAATTTTTGAAGCACTAAGTTATAATTTTTAATTCATACAATGACTGAAGTGTCCTTTTCATTTTCTATTTTTGGTGGTTTAAACTTGGCTACTATTACATACCAAGTGTGCAATTTCTTTTTCTTTTAAATTGCTTTACGAACTTTATATGATTTAAAATTCTTTAACCTGTTTTATGTATGTGTATAGTATTTTGTAGGGTGGTGAAGTGCAGAAACCCCCCGTATCTCGTAGAGTACCACGTAAAGTTTCAGGGGGGGTTTAGTAGTGCACAGAACCTGGCCCCTAAAAGAGCACGCAAAGACAGGAAGCGGCGCTGCTCCCGGCGGCGCAGCAGCAGCACAGCAGCACCCGCGCACAGTTATCAGCTGGTGGGTTTTGGCCCCCTAAGGTTCGGGAACCCAGATTGGTGACATTCTCAATCTTTTTTCATCTCAGTGTCCTTATTAGGGTTCATGAAAATTTTCCTGATAGAGTTTATAAAACTTGGAAACTTTTCAAACCTTATTCATAAAAAGCATAGGGCTTTGAGGGTTTTTTTTTTTTTTTTTTTTTAGCCACTGTTTCTCAGCAAGGTAGGGTGACTAAAAAAAAATGAAACTTTTCGCTTTATTCTGTTTTGTCTTACGGGAGTGCCGGACATCAAAATTCAAACAACCCTTAAACTGAAAACATCCCCTTTCCCTTCCTTCAGGTATGTTTTAAACATTCCACATCTGAATATGAAAACTTGGGGTTTTTTCTTCAACTTGTTACTTGAATTGGGGGCAAGAGGTACTCCACAACTGTACCGGAAATTTCTGGGGGGACGATACCAAACCGCACCCAAAATCACTCCAATTTGAAAGCAAGAACTTGGAAAATGTGCAAATACCTCCAGAAAAAATAAGGGGTACAGTGGGTACTCTAGAAAAACTTGATAGTGTAAGGGGTTTTTTTTTTTCAGTGCCTTCTATTCATCATAAGTGGGTGACTAAAAAACCCTTGACTTGTTTTCAGGGGGAACTTGAGTTACTCAATCATTTTTCTGCTAGCAGGGCTGTGGTTGGGGGTTTGGGTTTTTGGACAACTTGCAACCAGTAGTAACAGCCAGGTTGATCAGGTCTTGTTACCATGAGTAGGAATCCCTTTGGGGGGCACCTTGGGCTGGGGGGGTTCTTTGGGGTTAAAAAAAAAAAAATACCATTTTTCTCTCCCTCTCTTGTGAATTAGTGAGAGTTTGTGAGTGAGTGTTTGGATGGTGTTTTGTGAGTGAGTGTTTGTGAGTGAGTGTTTGTAGGAGAGTGGTGAGTTTGTGTAGTCAGGGAGTGATAAAATGTACAGACAAAATTTTCTGACCAATCGTGTAAAAATGGGTAGGAATGATTTTGTAAAGTGTCCTGCATCTTAACTTATTTTAAGTTTTTTTTTTATCTGCATTGATGTGATGATAAAGAAAAAATATGAAGAAAAAGTCCTCCCCAATTGTTAAGCAGGAAGCAAGAGGATACTCATCCACATCCCCCGTATTTGCATTACCCCAGGTTGTTCTCTACCCCCGGATGTTCTCTACCCCTGGTAAGTTTTCCCACCCCAGGGGTGTTTCTACCCCGGTATGTTCTCTACCCCTGGGATGTTTCTCTACCCCGGGAGTTTTTCTACCCCTGGGATGTTTTCTACCCTGGGATGTTTTTTTACCCCCGGTATGTTTTTTTCCCCGGGATGTTCTCTACCCCAGTTAAAATTCTCACCCCTGGTATGTTCTCCCCCTGGTATGTTCTCTACCCAGTATGTTCTTCCCCTGGTTTTTTCCTACCCCGGGATGTTCTCTACCCCTGGGATTTTTCTCTACCCCCGGTATGTTCTTACCCTGGATGTTCTCTTTCCCCGGTTGTTCTCTACCCCAGGTATGTTTTTTCTACCCTGGTATGTTCTCTACCCCTGGGATGTTCTCTACCCCAGGGGTTTTCTCTCCCCTGGAATTTTTACCCCCGGTAGTTCCTACCCCGGATGTTCTCTACCCCTGGTATGTTTCTTACCCCTGGGAGTTCTCTACCCCGTATGTTCTCTACCCCCGGTATGTTCTCTACCCCTGGTAGTTCTCACCCCGGTAGTTCTTACCCCAGGGTATGCTCTACCCCTGGTATGTTCTTACCCCGGTATGTTCTTACCCCAGGTATGTTCTTTACCCCAGGGAGTTCTCTACCCCTGGTATTTCCTACCCCAGGGATGTTCTCACCCCTGGTATGTTCTCACCCCTGGGAGTTTTCCCCCCCTGGGATGTTCTCTACCCCCCGGGATGTTCTCTCCCCTGGTTGTTCTTACCCCTGGGGTTTTTCTACCCCCGGGATGTTCTCTACCCCTGGTATGTTCTCTACCCCAATAAGTTTTTTTCCCCGTATGTTCTCCACCCTGGTATTTCTCTACCCCAGGTATGTTTTCCACCCCCGGTATGTTTTTCTACCCCAGGTATGTTTCTAAACCCCAGGTTGTTCTCTACCCCCGGGAGTTCTCTCCCCGGTATGTTTTCTTCCCTGGTATGTTCTTACCCCTGGTATTTCTCTTCCCCCGGTTTTCTCTTCCCCTGGTATGTTCTCTACCCCTGGTTGTGCTCTACCCCCGGTATTTTTTCTAACCCCGTATGTTCTCTCCCCTGGTATTCTCTACCCCGGTATGTTCCCACCCCGGTAGTTCTTACCCCAGGGATTTCTCTACCCCGGTATGTTCTTACCCCCGTATGTTCTCTACCCCTGGTTGTTCTCTTCCCCTGGTATTTCTCTACCCCTGGGATGTTCTCTTCCCTGGTAGTTCTCTTCCCCTGGTATGTTCTTACCCCTGGTATGTGCTCTACCCCGGGATGTTCTCTCCCCTGATGTTTTCCCACCCCCCGGGATGTCTCACCCCCGGTAATTTCTTACCCCCGGTATTGCTTCCCCTGGATGTTCTCTACCCCGGTATGTGCTCTCCCCTGGTATTTCTTACCCCGGTATGTTTTCTTTCCCCCCGGTATTTCTCTACCCTTGGTGGTTTTCCCTTCCCCTGTTGTTTCAAAAACCCCGGGTTTTTTCTTCCCCCGGTATGTTCTCTTCCCTGGGATGTTCTCTACCCCGGTATGTTCCTACCCCCGGGATGGCTCACCCCGGGAAGTTCCTTTCCCCCGGGTTTTTCTTTCCCCGGTATGTTTTCTACCCGGGATGTGCTTACCCCGGTATGTGCCTACCCCTGGGATGTTTTTCCCCTGGGATGTTCTCTTCCCTGGTATTTCTCACCCCTGGGATTTCTCTAACCCCCGGATGTGCCCTACCCCCGGTATGTCTCTTCCCCTGGGTTTTTCTCTTCCCCCGGTATGTTCTTACCCCTGGGAGTTCTCTAACCCCTGGGATTTCCCTACCCCCGGTATTTCTTACCCCCGGGATTTCCTTTCCCTTGTAGTTTTCCCACCCCCGGGTTTTTTCTTCCCCTGGATGTTCCCCACCCCGGTATTTCCTCCCCCTGGTATGTTCCCTACCCTTGGTATGTTCCCTACCCCAGGTATGCTAGTTGTTTCATACATTCAAATTTGTCTGGTGTGAATAACTTGGTGACTGAAACAGTAAATATAATGATCATGGAAAAGCAACAAGGGATAGATGAGCTTAAAACTGAAAATTGTAAAAGTTTTATGAAGAATAAGTTCAGGAAATTTATTATTCAGTATGTTCCCAGTAGGGCAATAATAGCTGTTAACCACATTGTAAATACAGCACTTATGTTTTGTTAACCAGTTAATAGATTAAGAGTAATAGATTTAATTTTCTTGATTTATTAATTAAAGTTGTGTTTTTACATATCTCTTTCTCCAAGTTTTTATTTAAAACAATATTATATGGAACATATACTAATATAGCTTTCCCTCATTTCAAAATTTTATGTTTGTTTTTTTTTTTTTTTTTTTTTTTCAACAAGTCGGCCGTCTCCCACCGAGGCAGGGTGACCCAAAAAAGAAAGAAAATCCCCAAAAAGAAAATACTTTCATCATCATTCAACACTTTCACCACACTCGCACATTATCACTGTTTTTGCAGAGGTGCTCAGAATACAACAGTCTAGAAGCATAAACATATAAAGATACACAACATATCCCTCCAAACTGCCAATATCCCAAACCCCTCCTTTAAAGTGCAGGCATTGTACTTCCCATTTCCAGGACTCAAGTCCGACTATATGAAAATAACCGTGTTTCCCTGAATCCCTTCACTAAATATTACCCTGCTCACACTCCATAGATCGTCAGGTCCCAAGTACCATCGTCTCCATTCACTCCTATCTAACACGCTCACGCCAGCTTGCTGGAAGTCCAAGCCCCTTACCCACAAAACTCCTTTTACCCCCCTCTCCCAACCCTTTCGAGGACGACCCCTACCCCGCCTTCCTTCCCCTATAGATTTATATGCTTTCCATGTCATTCTACTGTGATCCATTCTCTCTAAATGACCAAACCACCTCAACAACCCCTCTTCTGCCCTCTGACTAATACTTTTTATTAACTCCACACCTCTCCTAATTTCCACACTCCGAATTTTCTGCATAATATTTACACCACACATTGCCCTTAAACAGGACATCTCCGCTGCCTCCAACCGTCTCCTCGCTGCTGCATTTACCACCCAAGCTTCACACCCATATAAGAGTGTTGGTACTACTATACTTTCATACATTCCCTTCTTTGCCTCCATAGATAACGTTTTTTGACTCCACATATACCTCAACGCACCACTCACCTTTTTTCCCTCATCAATCTATGATTAACCTCATCCTTCATAAATCCATCCGCCGACACGTCAACTCCCAAGTATCTGAAAAACATTCACTTCTTCCATACTCCTCCTCCCAATTTGATATCCAATTTTTCTTTATCTAAATCATTTGACACCCTCATCACCTTACTCTTTTCTATGTTCACTTTCAACTTTCTACCTTTACACACATTCCCAAACTCATCCACTAACCTTTGCAATTTTTCTTTAGAATCTCCCATAAGCACAGTATCATCAGCAAAAAGTAACTGTGTCAATTCCCATTTTGAATTTGATTCCCCATAATTTAATCCCACCCTCTCCCAAAACCCTAGCATTTACTTCCTTACAACCCCATCTATAAATTATTAAACAACCATGGTGACATTACACATCCCTGTCTAAGACCTACTTTTACCGGGAAGTAGTCTCCCTCTCTTCTACACACCCTAACCTGAGCCTCACTATCCTCATAAAAACTCTTTACAGCATTTAATAACTTACCACCTATTCCATATACTTGCAACATCTGCCACATTGCTCCTCTATCCACTCTATCATATGCCTTTTCTAAATCCATAAATGCAATAAAAACTTCCCTATCTTTATCTAAATACTGTTCACATATATGCTTCAATGTAAACACCTGATCTACACATCCCCTACCCACTCTAAAACCTCCTTGCTCATCCGCAATCCTACATTCTGTCTTACCTCTAATTCTTTCAATTATAACCCTACCGTACACTTTTCCTGGTATACTCAGTAAGCTTATTCCTCTATAATTTTACAGTCTCTTTTGTCCCTTTCCCTTTATATAAAGGGACTATACATGCTCTCTGCCAATCCCTAGGTACCTTCCCTCTTTCATACATTTATTAAACAAAAGTACCAACCACTCCAACACTATATCCCCCCCTGCTTTAACATTTCTGTCATGATCCCATCAGTTCCAGCTGCTTTTACCCCCTTTCATTTTACGTAATGCCTCACGTACCTCCCCCACACTTACATTCTGCTCTTCTTCACTCCTAAAAGATGGTATACCTCCCTGACCAGTGCATGAAATTACTGCCTCTGTTTCTTCCTTAACATTTAAAAGTTCCTCAAAATTTCTCGCCATCTACCCAATACCTCCATCTCCCATCTACTAACTCCCTACTCTGTTTTTAACTGACAAATCCATATTTTCCTAGGCTTTCTTAATCTGTTTAACTCACTCCAAAAATTTTTTCTTATTTTCATTAAAATTTCTTGACAGTGCCTCTCCCACTCTATCATCTGCTCTCCTTTTGCACTCTCTCACCACTCTCTTTACCTTTCTTTTACTCTCCATATACTCTGCTCTTCTTATAACACTTCTGCTTTGTAAAAACCTCTCATAAGCTACCTTTTCTCTTTTATCACACCCTTTACTTCATCATTCCACCAATCACTCCTCTTTCCTCCTGCCCCCACCCTCCTATAACCACAAACTTCTGCCCCACATTCTAATACTGCATTTTTAAAACTATTCCAACCCTCTTCAACCCCCCACTACTCATCTTTGCACTAGCCCACCTTTCTGCCAATAGTCGCTTATATCTCACCCGAACTTCCTCCTCCCTTAGTTTATACACTTTCACTTCCCTCTTACTTGTTGTTGCCACCTTCCTCTTTTCCCATTACTCTTACTCTAACTGTAGCTACAACTAAATAATGATCCGATATATCAGTTGCCCCTCTTAAACATGTACATCCTGGAGCCTACCCATCAACCTTTTATCCACCAATACATATCTAATAAAACTACTTTCATTACGTGCTACATCATACCTTGTATATTTATTTATCCTCTTTTTCATAAAATATGTATTACTTATTACCAAATTTCTTTCTACACATAGCTCAATTAAAGGCTCCCCATTTACATTTACCCCTGGCACCCCAAATTTACCTACTACTCCTCCATAACATTTTTACCCACTTTAGCATTAAAATCCCAACCACCATTACTCTCACACTTGATTCAAAACTCCCCACGCATTCCACTCAACATTTCCCAAAATCTCTCTCTCTCCTCTACACTTCTCTCTTCTCCAGGTGCATACACGCTTATTATAACCCACTTTTCACATCCAATCTTTATTTTACTCACATAATCCTTGAATTAATACATTTATAGTCCCTCTTTTCCTGCATAGCTTATCCTTCAACATTATTGCTACTCCTTCTTTAGCTCTAAACTCTATTTGAAACCCCTGACCTAATCCCATTTATTCCTCTCCACTGAAACTCTCCCACCCCCTTCAGCTTTGTTTCACTTAAAGCCAGGAACTCCAGCTTCTTCTCATTCATAACATCCACAATCATCTCTTTCTTATCATCTGCACAACATCCACGCACATTCAGACTTCCCACTTTGACAATTTTCTTCTTCTTATTCTTTTAGTAATCTTTACAGGAAAAGGGGTTACTAGCCCATTGTTCCCGGCATTTTAGTTGACTTTTACAACACGCATGGCTTACGGAGGAAAGATTCTTATTCCACTTCCCCATGGATATAAAAGGAAAATTAATAAGACCAAGAACTATTAAGATAAAATCAAAGAAAACTCAGATGAGTGTGTATAAATAAATGTGTACATGTATGTGTAGTGTGACCTAAGTGTAAGTAGAAGTAGCAAGACATGCCTGTAATCTTGCATATTTATGAGACAGACAAAAGACATCAGCAATCCTACCATCATGTAAAACAATCACAGGCTTCGTTTTACACTCACTTGGCAGGACGGTAGTACCTCCGTGGGTGGTTGCTGTCTACCAACCTACTACCTATATGTTTGTGTTATAAACAGTATTTAGTGGGAGCGCGGGAGAGGAAATTTGTAATTTTTTTTTATTATCACACTGGCCAATTCCCACCAAGGCAGGGTGGCCCGAAAAAGAAAAACTTTCACCATCATTCACTCCATCACTGTCTTGCCAGAAGGGTGCTTTACACTACAGTTTTTAAACTGCAACATTAACACCCCTCCTTCAGAGTGCAGGCACTGTACTTCCCATCTCCAGGACTCAAGTCCGGCCTGCCGGTTTCCCTGAATCCCTTCATAAATGTTACTTTGCTCACACTCCAACAGCACGTCAAGTATTAAAAACCATTTGTCTCCATTCACTCCTATCAAACACCTCACGCATGCTGCTGGAAGTCCAA
>NC_069453.1:32138554-32183703 GCF_026875155.1 Cherax quadricarinatus | reverse complement strand
TGCGGGGAGGTTCCCCTAAAGGGAGGCACTCACCACCTGTCGTGGTTCAGATAAACTGGCGAACTTTTAAAAATATAAGGTTAATGTGTTGGGTGTGAGGTTGTGGGACGGTGGGGGGGGTGAGGTCAAGGGTGACCTTGAGGACACAAGTGTAGACAACACTGTTAACAACCATACTATACAAGCAGCTGTTGAAGTCTACAATCATGCAGCTGTATGTGGTCAGTACTACATCATCTGTCAGTCTTATTCATCATCATCCTCATCCCATTAATTACCTTAAAATGACTGATGTTAAGGGTTTGGGGCTCCATTATTTTGGTTTAGGGGAGGGTTAATTTCCGGTGATTTCCCCCCCCAAGTGTGAGGGCTTTTTTAGGGTTATTTTTTACTTTATTCCAGTTTTTTTTGGGGGGTTATTGTTTACTTTATTCCTAGGTTTTTATATGGGGGGTTATTTTTTTACTTTATTCCCAGGTGTTTTTTTTTGGGGGTTTACTTTATTCCTATTTTTTGGGGGGGATATTGTTTACTTTATTCCCAGGTATTTTTTGGGGGTTTACTTTATTCCTAGTTTTTTGGGGGGTTATTTACTTTATTCCCAGGTGTTTTTTTGGGTGGTTGTTTATTTTATTCCTAGTTTTTTTTGAGGGTTATTACTTTTTCCTATTTTTTTTTGGGGGGGGGGGTTATTATTTACTTATATTCCCAGGTCCTTGGAGAGTCCTTTAACTTAAGTTCAATATTTTCCACTTCCGTGGTCGGCGCTTTCGTCTGTGTATCAAATAATCTAGCATTCTTGAGGAGCTCGGTGATTCTTCGTCGTCTTCTGTAGAGGGAGCATCTTTCTCTCTCCAGTTTACTTCTTCTTAGGGAATATGCTTTGAATATACTTCAGCTGCCAGGAAGTTGATCCTTTTAAGGCACTTGTTTGGATCCATGTTATTTAAGATATCTTTCCAACATGTTTTATTTAAGACATGGTTCACCTGGTCCCAGTTGATGTTCTTGTTATTAAAGTTGTATTTGGTGAAGACGCCTTATAATAAAATAAAAGTTATTTCTTTGCTTAGGTTACAATGTGTGTTTACATATTATAATTTAATTGGAACAAAGAAAGCATTTCGGGCAGACTTGACCTAATACTTGTAGTCTACTTAAACAATGTTTGATAATTGTTCTTGTTTACCTGTACCTTATTTTTACCATGGCATGGATGTTATGTGTAATATAAAAGGTTAGCCAATGTCTATCCTGGGAAAGATAATGATCATGTTTTGCTATGCAAATGAATAAAAACAAATCGTAACCCACATACCCACTTACCGCACTCGAGTGTCTGTGGTTCGATCCCCGGCAAGTGTGGAAACATTGGGCGTGTTTCCTTACACCTGCTGTCCCCGTTCACCTAGCAAGCAAGTAGGTACCTGGGTGTTAGTCGACTAGTGTGGGGTCACATCCTGGGGGACAAGATTGAGGACCTCAATGGAAATAAGATATATGTATATATAAGATATATTTGGATTTAAATTAGATAATGGATTTAAATTAGATGTTTAGATTTAGAAAGGACATAAGAAAGTATTGGTTTGGAAATAGGGTAGTTGATAGTGGAACAGTCTACCTAGTTTGGGTTATTGAGGCTAGAACTTTGGGTAGTTTCAAATTTAGGTTGGATAAATACATGAGTGGGAGGGGTTGGATTTGAGTGGGACTTGCACATCAGAGCTTATTTCTTGGGTAGCATTAAAAAATTGGGTTGGGCAGATGTTTGTTAGTGGGATGAATTGTAAAGGACCTGCCTAGTTATGGGCCAACAGGCCTGCTGCAGTGTTCCTCCTCTCTTATGTTCTTATGTTCTTATGTAGTCCCTTAATGATGCACTAACTTTTTGGGCTATCTTGGGTGGCTGACCCTCCGGGGTTAAAAATCCAAACAGAATCTTATCTCTTATCTTGCTCTAACTTGACTGTATCCACTGATATGTAAATAGTTTAAGATAAGATTTTGTTCAGATTTTTAACCCCGGAGAGTTAGCCACTCAGGATAACCCAAGAAAGGCAGTGAGTCATCGGGGACTGCCTGTCTTATTTCCATTTGGGTCCTCAGTCCTGTCCCCCAGGATGCGACCCACAACAGTTGACTAACACCCAGGTACCTTTTTGGTGCTAGATGAACGGGACAACAGGTGTAAGGAAATGCATTGAAATGTTTCCACCCCACCGGAAATCGAACCCGGGCCCTCCGCGTGTGAAGTGAGAACTTTGCCAGCCAGGCCACGGGGCCCCTTTGTTTACATTCTCTGTGATTGGCTAGGGTCACTGACTGACTTAAATACGTACTAATTGTTGCTTGCACCAACGAGCAGCATTTGGTTACAGCCTCCACTTCTTTCCACCACTGTACACACTGTAGTAATTTCCACATTTAAATCTTGCACCTTTTGAGTTTGGCATCATTCCCATAGGTCTTAGTGACCATCTTATCACTTATTGTACTAGCAAAATCATTAAAGAATGGATAGGCCAGCATAAGGCAATAAGAATGAGATCAACTTGAAACTACAGTAAAGACACTAATAGGCAAGCTACAAAACTGCCTGAACTGTAATAAAACGATGCAGAGATGTAAGTGATGCCAGGGAAAAATTTGGAACCATAGTCACTGCCATCCTTGATGTTGCACTGATGAGATAGAAAAATTAAAACAAAAACAAAAATAATCCACACACAGGAGAATCATACTTATGGCGACGTTTTAGTCCAACTTGGAATAGTTATTTGTGTATTGTTTCAGTAATGGTATTGTGCCTTTTTATTCTTTAAAAGAACCAACTCAAGATAACTAGCAAGATTCTAGGCATTATAGTTAATAGACATAAAAGTAGCAATTGGAAACCTTAAGACAATGTTTTACTTATACATTGGTCTTTTTCAAGTCTGATAAATTATTCCTGGTGGTAGCACAATATAGGAAAACTTAGGAACATAGTCAGGTATAAATACAAGAATTATTGAATAGTACCTCAGAAGGTTTACAGCTCCATGTTCGGTAGATCTTAAAATACGTATATTGTCGTAGTGAGTAGTAGATTGGCAAGTAGTAGTACTGTTAGTGGTAGTGGTATCATCATCGTACCGAGTGGTGAGTAGTTCTCGACAGTGCTATGTTTATCAACTATTTCTAAGGGTTTGGCCAATTGAAAGCCTCTTAGGTTCTTATTAACTATGTTGATTGTCATGATGAAGTTGGTTTCAAAATATAATTTCTTTTATATGTCACCTCCTTTTACAGCTAGTTTTGCATCAGACAATTTCATCAAATGGTTGTAAGAGTTTGTCATGGATGCTTGCATTGCTCAGTATGCTTGTGTTCATTGATAGGAGTTTATAGATGTCTGGTAGTTTCACCAATACAGTGGAACCCCGCCTTACGATATTAATCCGTTCCTGAGAGCTCATCATAAGCTGAAATTATTGTAAGATGAATTAATTTTCCCCATAAGAAATAATGGAAATCAAATTAATCTGTGCAAGGCACCCCAAAGTATGAAAAAAAAAAATTTTTACCACATGAAATATTAATTTTAATACACAAAAACTGAAGAAGGCATGCACAATTACTACTCTACTAAGAATAGAATACATGACACTTACCTTTATTGAAGATCTCGTGATGATTGATGGGATGGGAGGAAGGGAGAGTGTGGAAGTTGTTATTGTTTAGAAGGGGAATCCCCTTCCATTAGGACTTGCAGTAGCAAGTCCTTTTCCGGGGTTACTTCCCTTCTTCTTTTAATGCCACAGGACCAGCTTGAGTCACTGGACCTCTGTCGCACAACAGATCTGTCCATAGAGCTCGGTACCTCCCGTTCCTTTAAGACTTTCCTAAAATGGGCCATAACATTGTCATGGTACAGGTTGCCAACACAGCTTGCAGTAGCTGTGTCGGGGTGATTTTCATCAGCAAAGGTATGCAGTTCAACCCACTTTGCACACATTTCCTTAATCTTTGAAGTAGGCAACTTTCTCAATTTCTCTCTCCCCTCCTCTGAAGCAGTTTCCTCAAGTCTGGCCTCTTGCTGTTGAAGATGATCTTGCAGCTCATCAGTGGTTAGTTCTTCATTGTCGTCCTCCACCAACTCTTCCACATCCTCCCCACTAACCTCCAACCCCAAGAACTTCCCCAATGCCACAGTGGTTTCCACAACTGGCGTACACTTCTCAGGATTAGCCCCAAACCCTTCAAAATCCCTTTCTTCTACACATTGTGGCCACAGTTTCTTCCAAGCAGAGTTCAAGGTCCTCTTAGCCACTTCTTCCCAAGCCTTACCTATAAGGTTTACAAAACTGAGGATATTAAAGTGATTTTTCCAAAACTCTCTTAGTCAATCGAGTGTCTGAGGTCACTTCAAAGCACTTTTGAAACAGCTTTTGTGTAGTTTTTTTGAAGTTTGAAATGACCTGCTGGTCCATGGGCTGCAGGAGAGGAGTGGTATTAGGAGGCAAAAACTTGACCTTAATGAAGTTCATGTCCCCAGAAAGTCGCTCTGCCAAGTCTGAAGGATGACCAGGAGCATTGTCTAATACCAGGAGGCACTTAAGGTCCAATTTCTTTTCCATTAGGTAATTTTTCACAGTGGGGGCAAATGCATGGTGCAACCAGTCATAGAAAAAGTCCCTGGTGACCCATGCCTTACTGTTTGCCCTCCACAGCACACACAAATTAGCCTTGGGACATTGTTTTGCCTGAACACACTGGGAGTTTCAGAGTGATACACCAATAAAGGCTTCACTTTGCAATCACCACTAGCATTAGCTAAGCCTGTCTTTCATAGGCTTATGTCCTGGGAGTGCCTTTTCCTCCTGAGTAATGTAGGTCCTGCTTGGCATTTTCTTCCAAAATAGGCCTGTTTCATCGCAATTAAACGCTTGTTCAGGTTTCAATTCTTCACTGTCTATGTACTCCTTGAATTCCTTCACATATTTTTCAGCCGCTTTTTGGTCCGAACTGGCAGCCTCACCATGCCTTATCACACTATGTATGCCACTACGATTCCTAAATCTCTCAAACCAACCTTTGCTGGCCTTAAATTCACTCACATCACCACTAGTTGCAGGCATTTTTCTAATTAAATCGTCATGCAACTTTCTAGCCTTTTCACATATGATCGCTTGAGAGATGCTATCTCCTGCTATCTGTTTTTCGTTTATCCACACCAATAACAGTCTCTCAACATCTTCTATCACTTACAATCTCTGTTTCGAAAACAAACTTGCACCTTTTGCAAGAACAGCTTCCTTGATTGCCGTTGTGTTGGCCAAGATAGTAGCGATGGTTGATTGGGGTTTGGTATACAACCTGGCCAGCTCTGAGACACACACTCCACTTTGGTACTTAGTAATTATCTCTTTCTTCATTTTCATAGTAATTTTCACCCTTTTTACCACAGGGTTGGCACTAGAAGCTTTCCTGGGGCCCATGGTGACTTTTTTTGCAGCTACAAGCACTAAAAACACTGTGATAATATGAAATGTACCGAATGTATGCTTAGATTTATCCTCACTGGCTGGCTTGTAAACACTGGCACCCACGGGGCAGATGAGGCCACGCGTGGAACGTGTCCTGGACGAATCACGTAAGGCGAGTTTTTTATCGTGAGGCGAGGCAAAATTTTTGCCTTCAAATGCTTCGTATGGCGGATTTAACGTAAGGCGATGCGTTCGTAAGGCAGGGGTCCACTGTATATGCCTTGCTACAACCTCCACATGGGATTTTGTGAACTCCAGTATTTGGTCTGGTTGTGACTGCTGTAATTGTGTGCCATAGTGTCATGAATAGTGATTAGAGGTTGACAGCTACTTTATAATAATAATCTTTATTTATACAAGTACATGTACAAAGTGTACAGGCCTAGCTGACATCAATGACAAACTACTATGTAGAAAAGCCCTTGTTATGCAGAGCATTTCTGGCAAATTAGGTCAGTTTCATTACAGGATGAGATCCACATCAGTCGACTAACACCCTATTAGGTGAACATTGACAGCAGATGCTTTAAGGAAACACATCCGAATGTTTCTAACTGTACCAGGGATCAACCCTCGGACCTCAGTGTATGAGCTAAGTGCACTAGCAATCGAGCTACAGGACACTTTATTGTTGGTTTGGCTAAACATTTTTGTGGTACAACTTTACTAGTGGGGAAGACTAAATGTGTCTTTTGCTGTCGGCTCTAGGAGTACTTAGGATATTTTTGACTTTGTCCATGATTTAGAATAAAATATGAAGGGTTTAGTAGATTTCTGAAAGTATTTTTGATAGTTTTGTACTTGTCTTTCAGAAAATTGGAACTACAAAATTAATCTTTTTCATTGTTAACATGGAGCCAATAGTCAATTGTTGATTATGATTATCACTATCCCATTACATTTTTTTCATTAGGTGGAGAGGTACGTTACTTCAGACCTCCAGTGTTAGGCAAGCGCTGGAATACCCCAGTGTCATGACTAGGATGCCCAGGTTAGGTTCTATATTATGTCTAAGGAGTTAGGATATGCATGATTTGCCTAAAGCCAAACTACTTTTTTTTTTCCATGTTCTCTGTTTTCATACCATAGTACAATAAAGTACAGTAGTATTATAGCCTTCAAGGTCGTCATTTGCATTGAGAAAACACGAGTGCTGGCATGCATTTTTAATCTGTTGGCATATTTAACCACAGTACTAGCATAGAGGGAGACATTTAAAAACTTGCCAGTTTAGTTATATTGTGAAGAGATTTCTTAAAAATTTCTTGTTCATTTAATGTTTTCTTTCCTTGGACAGCTCCCCAAGATCACCTACTGCTGAGCAACCGTTCTCATGTCCTCCACACCCTGGGATGTGCAGAGGAAGCTCTTAGAGATGCTGAGGCTGCGGTCAGGTGTCGTCCTGAATGGGCGAAGGGGTATTTTAGGAAAGCCGTTGCTTTGACATCGCTTGGCCGTTTTGAAGATGCTTTTATATCTTTCTTACAGTGTGCTGTTCTTGAGGAGTTCAACAGCTTACAGAGCATCAAAGATGAGATAGCAAAGGTTCTTATCGTTTGTATAGCATCTTAATATTTTTACTATTTTTTCAGTGAAATTTATTATATAAATGTTTAAATACTGTGATAAATATGACTATAAATTAATGAAGAGATATTTTAATAAATGTTTGGTTGCAGGCATTGCATCGGTTATTAAAACGACTAACATCCAGTTGGGGGTTTAGTATGGATGGACGAAGTAGCCATCACTGTCACTCTTATTTTCCTAGTCCAACGTGTTCTGTCCCTCCTGAATCGGATTCAGAGGACAGTGAAGATGGTAGACAGCAGTATCTGTCCGGGACTTCTGCTCTTCCTGAAAAGGTCCCTCATCTCAGAAAAGTATTAGAAAAGTTTAAACACGAAATGGAAAAGAACAAAAGTTAGTTGCTCTCATTTTTAGTAATCTTTAATTTTTTGTAGAATGCATATCAGTGTTTTTTACCTATGGTATGTTCAGAGCTTTTATCCCCTTAACCATTGTAATTTTTTTGTTTTTTGTAGGTTAGGCAGAAAAATTTCTATACAGTACATAAAATCATAACTTTCCAAATTAACAAATAACCTGTACTTAGGAGAGGAACCTTTTGATGATGTTTCAACCCATCTTGGGCTCTTGTCGAGTCACAACCAAGGTGAGAAAATGAAAGAAGAGTGGAAAACACGTAGGGAGGGGGTGGTGGTAGCAGTAGTGAAAGAATTGTTAATAATAATAATAATAGTAGTTAGGGGTATGCCATAGTATTTGTATTGGTGGGTATTGGTTAATTTGATGGTAGTATTGCCCTAAAATTGAGCATCATTATCGGCAAAATATTTTAGTATAGTTGTATCACTAGTAGTTTAAGTGTATAAGAGCAAGAGAACAGAGGAGCACTGTAGGAGATCTGTGTTATAGGCTTCCCTCTATGCCTTGTCCTTTCTAATGTTTACATGGAGTACTTCAAAACTGTTCTGTTGCCTACTGTTGGTACATCCTCTTGAGCTTTGTTGATGTCTTTGCTCTTTGGCCACATCTTTTCTTCCCAGCTCATTCTCTCGCCTTGGCTAGCTTTCTTATTTCATTAACTCTGCTTACTTGTATGCTAAATGGACTACTGTCCCAAATTCACTTCTGTGAAATCTACTGTTCTTTGCCTTCCTTACATTTCCAGTGTTCAAAATGTTAACCATACCCTTTGTCCTCTAGATATCAAACTCTCTTTTTGTCAAACTTATACCCTTTATAGTATTGCAGTTCATACTTGTCACTAATTCTTCCAGTATCTAATCTGTTTGCTGCCCCTCTTGTCCTCTCCAATACTTCATTGAAACTGGCTGCTTCCTTTCTGACAGACTTAGAGCACAAAATTGTTTTCCTTGCCAACTCTAGTCCTCTTTTCTGCTGTATTAGACATGACAGCCATCCTATTAACTGGTCCTCTGCTAAAACTATCTTACCTTCACAAGATGCGATCTTGGTAAGTAAGACACATTGGCAACATTTAGGCATCTTTACTCCGAATATTTGGAACAAAGATGCCTAAATGTTGCCAATGTGTCTTACTTACCAACTTGTCGGTATTGTATACTATTTTGATATTCAAGATGCGATATGTCGAATCACCTCTCATACACAGCATCCTAACATGAATCTTAATTCTAGTTTTGTTTTTGTAGAAAGCTTCAAAGCACTCCTAAGATGACCTAACTTTTACCTCCTTTTCTTCTTTCCTCTTGACCTGTCTTCTGTATTTCTTTTGTCTTAAGTCTTAACTGACTTCTTACTGCCCTCTATATTCCTTCCTTTTCTCTCCCTTTTTTTGGGTCAGAAGGCCTACTGCAGTTCTTCTCTGCCTTCTTGAAGATGGGTGGTAGCATTGAGATGCTTTGATATCCACTACTTTGAGATGCAGTTTCTCTCATTACTGTGACTAGTCTTGCATGTTGTGGGCCTGTAGATATCCTGCAGTGTTCCTCTATTCTTTTGCTGTTACTACTGCTGATACTGTTGTTATAGCCCATTCTTTTACTAGTACACTCCACTCTTAGTTATACAATTTATGCTACCATTACTACTGCTCTGTTACTACCACCACTGTTGTTGCCTTTACTACTACATGTACTGCTATTGCTGCTAATGTTACTAACAATCTTTCCCTCTTTGTCCTCCTCTCCCTCACCCTTTCCCACCTCCACTCACCCCTCTCCCATACACCATCCCTCTTTGTCTTCCATTCTCATCCTCTCCCCATCCCTTCCACCTCTCCTCACTTGACCTGTTTCCAAACCTTCTCTCATTTTCTTGCCTCATTTATGACTCAACAGTGGCCCAGAATGGACCAAAATATTGTCAGTTTCTCTCCTAAGTGTGTGTTATTTGTGAATTGTTCCAGCCATGATATTGTCTTTTTATTCTTCATAACTTTCTCAATCTTTTAGACAATTTGCAAACAGATCATAGTTGTGGATCCTATGAAAGTAATTTTTACCCTTTGAAAGATCCTGGTGACTTCATATCTTTACACTTCATTAAGTGCTATCATCTGTTATGCCCACTTGTTATTCTTAGATAAATAGATTGGTTTATTAAATTAATAAAGTGAAGAATCTTAGACTCTTACTCAAGAAATACTGACTGTATGGTAATAAAAATTACAGTATTCAACTTATAATGTGAACATTGTTTCTGTTTTGCAGAGGCTAGTACTGGTTATGTTCGTTGTATAGATCTTGACAAATTGGATAAGAATGACTTCGAATGTACATTATGCTTTCGTTACTTGTATGAGCCTGTTACAACTCCCTGCGGTCACTCTTTCTGCCGTACCTGTTTGGACCGCTGTCTTGATCACTCCACAAATTGCCCCCTCTGCAAGACCTCTATCAGAGTGGTATGTGCTGGGAAATAAAAATTAGAGAAATATTTATAATATATATATGTTTCTTTTAATGGATTGGCTTTTTTTTCACCTAGACAAGGATTACAAAATAAGCAAATGCATTCACCATCACTTGCTTGCTAGCTGCGTTTTAAAGAGGCTAGAGATAACATTGTTCAGTTTTAACGCACTAAATTCCAGCATCCCTGTCAAGCAATGTTCTTCCCTCCTAAAGTAATGTTTAGCCAGTTTTCATGAATCTTTCTTTCAATGCATCGGCCGTATCCCACTGAGGCGGGGTGGCCCAAAAGGAAAAACAAAAGTTTCTCCTTTTACATTTAGTAATACATACAGGAGAAGGGGTTACTAGCCCCTTGCTCCTGGCATTTTAGTTGCCTCTTACAACACGCATGGCTTACGGAGGAAGAATTCTGATCCACTTCCCCATGGAGATAACAGGAAATAAACAAGAACAAGAACTAGTAAGAAAATAGAAGAAAACCCACAGAGGTAGGCGTGTGAGTGTGTGTGTGTTTTGCCGAATAGGCAGAACTTGCGATCTTGGCTTAAATAGCAACGCTCATCTTGCCATATAGGACAAGCTAAAATTTGTTTATGCAATAATTTCGCCAAAATCGTTCTGAACCTAATGAAAAAAATATATTTCACTGTGTTTGTTTAGTATTAAATTATTGTAAACAAATCTAAAATATATTTAGTTGGGTTAGGCTAAAATAAATTGCTCTTGTTATAATAAGGTTAGGTAAGTTTTCTAAGATTCTTTTGGTGCAAAATTAAAATTTTTTACATTAACATTAATGAAAAAAATACATCTTTAAACGTATAAGAGAAAATTTCAGAAAGGACTTAATTTTAAATGAGTTCTTGCTAATTGACCAGTTTTACATATTCGGCACGACATATATATATACATATGCAATAAGATCACAGTAAACAGGTGATTTCAGAATATGCAAAACCTACAAATAAACCTACAAATAACTGTTCCTATGTCCACTATTATTCCTCACATCAAGATAGTCAAACTGTCTGTTTTCTCATCAATGTTTTTGAGAGCTTTACGAATTTGTAGTCCTGAGTTCATAGATGAGGAAATATCCAAAATTTATGAAATAGGTAATGATTTAAAATACCCAAGAAATGTAATTGATAAATCTTTTAAAGTTGCTAGAAATACTTTTTACAATCCAAAAAGGGACAGCCAGCCTTATTCAACTAAAAATATGTTGGTTCTCCCTTACCATGAAAACTTGGTTGATATGCCTTCTCTTCTTAAGACTTTTAATATTAAAGTTGTATTCAAAAATCTTGATACAGTAAAAAAACTTTTGATAAAGAATTCCCCCCAAAATGCTGATGGATGTGTCTATAAGATTCCTTGTAAAATTTGCGATAAAGTTTATTACGGTCAAACTGGTAAAAATCTCGAACTAAGATTAAAACAACATAAATATAGCATTAGAACTGGACAAGATTTCAATGCTCTATTTATTCATGCAAGAGATTTTAACCATCCAATTGATTTTCAAAAAGTTGAGAAAGTAGTATCAAGCAAGTCCATGGTCGACAGGAATATACATGTAATTGAATCTTGTTTCATAAAAAGCAGTTTTGACAATAATATGAATATTTCCTTTGGTTTATATAAATTAGATCCATTTATAATTAATAGAATTTGGGAAGAATTTAATAATACACTGGACAAATAATTTTTAAATTTTCTTGGGTAGAATAGTTTGTGGGTGAGTTGTGCAAAGGACCTATCCAAGTTGGGTCGGCGCGCGTCAGGTGTTTAACCGTTGTGGGATCTGATAGTGAGGTGCTGGCCAGACCCCTTATATAGCTTCCTTGGATGCTTTACTTTCATAGTTCCTTGATAATGTGAGTAGTCACGAAAGCGCTTGGAATTTCTCTATTCTTTCAGAGTGGTTGTTTTGCATATATACATATATATATATATGCATGCATGCTTGTACATGTATGTGTAGTTTGACCTAAGTGTAAGAAGTAGTAGCAAGATGTACCTGAAATCTTGCATGTTTATGAGACAGAAAAAAGACACCAGCAATCCTACCATCATGTAAAACAATTACAGGTTTCCATTTTACGCTCACTTGGTAGGACGGTAGTACCTCCCTGGGCGGTTGCTGTCTACCAACCTACTACCTAGGAGTTTTCATGAATACCTTAATAAATATTATATGCCATGCTCCTATGCTAATGATATGTCAGAGTCCAAAGACCACTTGTTTTCACTCTCTTGGATTTAATATGCCCTCCTAAACCAATTTTGAAATTTTGAAATTCCCATCTCACAACCTCAGTCCATTCCTTCTTCACACATCCCCTACACCTTTCATTAACCCCCAGGTTCAAGCATCCTCTCAATCAGCTTATCTTGTTCATTCTCTACATAACTAAACCATCTTAACCCCTCTTCTGCTCTTCTAATTACAGTATATACAATTCATTCTACCAGTCGCCTTACTTATTCTTCGTAGTATACAACTAAATGGCATGCTGCTGACAATAGTGAGTAAGACACTTGCAGAACAAGCTTTTACATGGAAAACATTTTGAGCTGTTAAGAAGAGAAAACAGTCCTATTGATGGCTCCCTATCTTCTTTCGTACTCTCCTTTCCCTGAAAACTCTTGCCCATTCTCTCCCCCCCCCCCTTGAAAAGTTTGTGAATTCCCATACCCTCATCTATTTAGATCAGGAGTGGGGACCTTTTTATGTTGGAAGGCCACATTAAAGTTAGCTGTAATCTGATAAGGTCACATTAAAGAAATTTTGATTAGATATACCGCAAAATGTCAGTTATTTTGTAAAAAGTCAATTATTATATAATAACTTCAAGAAAAATAATTCATTTAGAAGGCTGCACTTAACCTTTAAACTGTCCAAACGTAGATCTACGTTTGCATCGCTAGTGCTCCGAATGTAGATCTACGTTTTTTTTATATCTAAAAGCATGTAAAATAAAACGTAGATCTATGTTCGGAGCCCTAGCAGTGCAAATGTAGATCTACGTTTGGACAGTTGAAGGGTTAGTGCCCTAGAAGGCTGCAGGTTCCCCACCCCTGATTTAGACTGGGTCATCATCTGTTTGCAGGAGACTAAAGCCTGGGACACCCATGTTATCCCTGGATATTGCACATGCATTTTATGCGTTCTTCCCTCCCTACTGAATAACTACTACTATCCTGCTGCATGCTCAGGTATAGGTGAGCGTTGGTTCTCGGTTTCCCAGGCAACTGCTTTTTTGCAGTGAGGAGGAGGCTAGATTTGGAAACAATAGACAAAAAAAGTCCTCTGGTTGCATTATTATTATTATTATAATCAAGGGGGAAGCGCTAAACCCGGAGGATTATACAGTGCCTGGGGGGGGGGGGATGTGGAAGGCATTCAGGCCTAATTCAGGGAACTGGAGCACAGATCCAATTCCCTAAATCAAGAGCCCCTCACCAACATCAAGGAACCTTCCTTGAGGGGCCTCTGGTTGCAGAATTGTTCATTATTGTTACAATTATGGCAAAGTAATCTTTTCTCTATCTATCACCACTACCAATTAGTTCATTAAATAGGGGGTTTCCTGTATAGCCATTTAGCACTTCTGAGTGTAAATGAAAAAAATTAACATTGTATAATAAGCTAATGAATGACTGATAGAACATTTTGTTTAAATTTCTGTTGGTGTATATTTTAATAAATTAAAAGTCTAATTTTATAATTTATTTATTTTCAGTACCTGGCAGAACGACGGTCAGCAGTTACAGAATTCATTGAGGTAGCTATGAAAACTGTTATGCCAAATGAATGTGTAGAAAGAAAAAGGCAACATGAAGAAGAGATGGATGAGCTTGCTGCTGCAGGCAAGGATCCCCATCATGAAATTCCCATATTCATTGCAACTCTAGCTATACCAACTATCTCCTGTCCCTTACACGTATTTGAACCACGTTACCGGCTAATGATCAGGCGGTGCATGGAGTCTGGTACGCGGGAGTTTGGAATGTGTATGCCTTTGGAGAATGGTGAGAATGGGTATGTCAATCATGAGTTTCATTTAAGTACACTATACAGTACTTAAGAATAAATAATGTTTTAATTTAAAATACACAAGTGCTAGGAAGAGTTAATACATAAATGAAAAATTTAATAGTTTGCTATGAAGTGTTTTTATTAAGGCTTTCCCTTCATGGGAAATTCCTTAACACTGTGAGGGGTTCTTGATCCAGGGAATGAAATCTGACCTATGCTTCCTTAGATTGAATTTTGTTTTGTGTATCCCCAGGTACTGTATGACTAATTCAGACTTAGCACTTCCCCATGGATACAGTGATAATGTATTAAGCTTCAAACTTAAACAACTTCTGTATATGGATATATAACAGTTATCTTTGGTTTTAGAAAGAAAAGGATTTATATTGTATAAAGTTGTATGATCAGTCATGTTCTTGGCATTTATAATGTGAATGTTCATGCTTTCATTTAATTATATACAGGTATAATTTGGGTCACCCTGCCTCAGTGGGAGATGGCCAACATGTTAAACAAAAAATTTACACTTGGTAGGTTAAACTTTTCCATAACTGGCATTAATGAATTTAGTTCCTTTAACAAAATTCACCAATCAGTTACTTGTATAATAGGAAAATAAAGGGCTATAAATTAAAATTACCAGGCTCACTTCAGTCTTTGTGGCTTCTCATAAACATGTGCTGTGTGACCCTTGTGGGTTATTGTTTCATTTAATTACAATAATTAACATGAGGATGAAGATGAGATATTGTTCAGGGTCAGATGCTTCATATTCATTAATTATAAAAGAGGGTTAATTTTTATAGTAGCAGCAAAAGGAGCTCTCTGATTTACAGTATTCATTAATGTTGGGTTTTATGTACCTATCAAGAACATTAATACATTAACTTGATGTTTTAAGTTTGCTTATGAGCTAAGAATTTGCTCTTAAACCTTTAATATCAGTATTAAAAAATTCTTGCTGATATTTGAAACTGGTAGTGTTTTATCAAAACTAACATGTATCCCCCCCATCCTTTCTTTAGTTATGCTGACTTCGGCACAATGCTAGAGATTAGAGATATAGAGTACACACAAGATGGCAGGTCCATTGTCAATACAGTGGGTTCAAGAAGGTTTAAGATTGTCAGCAAAAATGTCAAAGATGGATATAATACTGCATCTGTAGAATTTCTACAGGTTAGTACTTAATTAGTCTTATGTATGGTTACATAACACATATTTTGTTGCAAAAGACAAGACTGGAACAGATAGAAAAGTCTTAAAATATCAGTTGATACTGTATTTCATCTCATTATAAGAATAGTTAAGAGGAGGCAGTTCTGGGCTGTATTCTCAAGTAAATGCCTTGAGCTTTAATGCTGAATTAAAGATTATTCTGCATTGGAACATAAATACAAAAGTGAGAAATGAAAGGAGAATGAAATATGCTCAATGACTGTACAAAAGTTTCTTAAAAAAAATTTGTGCAGTTTAGTTTTTGATACCATTAAAAACTTGTTTACAGAGCTGGCAATGGGAGTATAAATACATTCTTGATTGGCTATTTTGTGAGATAATGAAGGTGGTAGCGATAAAGTGAAGGTGGTGGAGAGGGGAATGTGGTGTTGATAATAAGATGGTGAGGGAAGGTGATACTGATAACGTGGAGAGGTGAAAGTGGTATTGGATAAGGTGGAGAGAGAAATGCATCTGAATTCAGACAGCAAATTTTTACACTGATCAAATTGAAGATTCAATTATAGTAGGTATACCAACCTAAGCGGTCAGAAAAGTAATTACTTTTTTTGGTCAAAATCAACCTTTCCCTACTAATCCATATTTTTCAGGTATTTTCTACTAGAAATTGTTGAAATATGGTATGTAATAATAATTTCCATTTGCAGGACGATACCATACCTTCAGACAGTTTGGTAGAAATTCATCGCCTACATGACACTGTACACCAGCTTGCATCTCATTGGTTTGACTCCATTGAGTCCACAACAAAAAGAAGAATCCTTAGCCATTATAGTCTCATGCCTTCTGTTGAGGGAGAATATTGGACTATACCAAATGGCCCAGCTTGGATGTGGTGGATTGTAGCCATTCTTCCTCTTGATTCTCGCATACAGGCAAGATAGTTTTCTTTCTGAAGTTTTATGTTGTACTGTATTGTGTATATTGCTTCCCCATGAATATAATGTACAGTACTGTACTGTATCAATAAGTTATAGTATTAATTTTCTTTGAGTACAATAAACATCTGATAAAATGGATTAATGGGGAAGGGGGAAGAGATGTTGGCTTAAGTGAAAAATATGTTATATTGAACATTAAGTCTACAATTCTTTAGCTGACTAGTTGGGCTGGGCTGGGTTGGGCTTACTCGCTCTTCCTTGCCCTGTCTGAGCTTGTATACAGTTATTTTGTCTCTGGCAACGTAATTTCTAGTTGGACACAAGAGGCTTTTGTCTATCACCACACTGAAAATGGACAGGTCCTGGACAAAGCCTGGACCATAGAAACCTGCAATTAAGCAGAGTTGGACATCTGTTTGATATAGCAAATTTGATCCACTTTGTGGCTTTTTCAATTGATCCTTTTTCTGGCAAGATTTTTTGTTCATTTTATCTGACATGTGCTTTATAGGGGTCCATTTTATTGGATGTTTACCGTACTAGTTTTACTTTTTTGTGAAGTACTGTACCAGTTATATCTTACACTTTTAAATGGTTTCTCTTCACAGCTGTCCATCTTGCGTGAGACGTCATTACTTCGTCGCCTCGAAGTTATCCATAAAATACTTCGCTGTGTTATAATCCAGCAGTGTGATCGGCCAGCAGTTACTGCCTCTCAGTGACTAATTATACCTTTGATACTGATGAGTTTTGAGAGTTTTTCTACTCCCAGAGCCTAGCCCTGCCTGGGCCAGGTTTGTCTGCAGTTTGCCTGGTCAACCAGGCCATTGCTGCTGGCAGCCTGTTGGGTCACATAATCATCACAGCCTGGTTGATCTGACAGTAAAGATACTTGTCCAGTTTCCTCTTGAAAACTTCTACACTTGTCCTAGCAGTGCTTGATATTTTCTGGTAAGATATTGAATTGTCCGGGACTATGAATGTTGATAGTGTTGTCTGTTGTGCCCAAGGCACCCCTGTCTTTTATTAGGTCTATCTTTCACTTCCTCCCATCTCTCTCACTCGAGTATGTCATGGCAATGTACAGATTTGGGACCAAGCCCACAAGTACAGCCTTTCCTCATTTAACGATAGAGTTCTGTTTCTAAGACTATGTTGGTAAACGAATTCATTGCTAAGTGAGGAGGATACTGTAATGGTAGTGGGTGTGTCACCCATCTTTGATATTGTTTTAATGTCACCTTTGCACCATTTATAACATTCCTGGTATATTTTTAAATGTTCATACAGTAGTGTACTGTATATTGTAATAAATGGAATAGAGGAAATCAGCTCTGATATACATTATTTAGGGATGCATACAGTGGACCCCCGCATACCGTTGGCCTTACATAACGTTAAATCCGCATACCGCTACATTTTATCACTAAGATTTTGCCTCGCATTCCGCTAAAAAACCCGCTCAACGCTGTTCGTCTGAGACGCGTCTATGTGCGGCCTGAGCCACGCTCACATGTTCCGCCGGTGGCATTGTTTACCAGCCAGCCTCCACGGTAACATCCAAGCATACAATCGGAACATTTCGTATTATTACAGTGTTTTTGGTGATTTTATCTGCAAAATAAGTGACCATGGGCCCCAAGAAAGCTTCTAGTGCCAACCCTACAGCAATAAGGGTGAGAATTACTATAGAGATGAAGAAAAAGATCATTGATAAGTATGAAAGTGGAGTGCGTGTCTCCGAGCTGGCCAGGTTGTATAATAAACCCCAATCAACCATCGCTACTATTGGTGGTACAGCTGCTGCTGCTGCTGTACCACCGTCAGCTGCTGCTGCTACACTGTCAGCTGCTGCTGTAGCACCGTCAGCTGCTGCTGCTGCTGTACCACCGTCTGCTGCTGTAGTACCGTCTGCTGCTGCTGTAGCATCGTCTGCTGCTGCTGTAGCATCGTCTGCTGCTGCTGTAGCACTGTCAGCTGCTGCTGCTGTACCACCGTCAGCTGCTGCTGCTGTAGTACCGTCTGCTGCTGCTGTAGCATCGTCTGCTGCTGCTGTAGCACTGTCAGCTGCTGCTGCTGCTGTAGCACCGTCAGCTGCTGCTGCTGCTGCTGTAGTACCGTCTGCTGCTGCTGTAGCATCGTCTGCTGCTGCTGTAGCACTGTCAGCTGCTGCTGCTGTTGTACCACCGTCAGCTGCTGCTGCTGCTGTAGTACCATCTGCTGCTGCTGATGTAGTACCGTCTGCTGCTGCTGTAGCATCGTCTGCTGCTGCTGTAGCACTGTCAGCTGCTGCTGCTGCTGTAGCATCGTCTGCTGCTGCTGTAGCACTCAGCTGCTGCTGCTGTACCACCATCAGCTGCTGCTGCTGCTGCTGTAGTACCGTCTGCTGCTGCTGTAGCATCGTCTGCTGCTGCTGTAGCACTGTCAGCTGCTGCTGTTGCTGTAGCACCGTCAGCTGCTGCTGCTGCTGCTGTAGTACCATCTGCTGCTGCTGTAGCATCGTCTGCTGCTGCTGTTGTACCACCGTCAGCTGCTGCTGCTGCTGTAGTACCATCTGCTGCTGCTGATGTAGTACCGTCTGCTGCTGCTGTAGCATCGTCTGCTGCTGCTGTAGCACTGTCAGCTGCTGCTGCTGCTGCTGCTGTAGCATCGTCTGCTGCTGCTGTAGCACTGTCAGCTGCTGCTGCTGTACCACCGTCAGCTGCTGCTGCTGCTGCTGTAGTACCGTCTGCTGCTGCTGTAGCATCGTCTGCTGCTGCTGTAGCACTGTCAGCTGCTGCTGTTGCTGTAGCACCGTCAGCTGCTGCTGCTGCTGCTGCTGCTGCTGTAGTACCGTCTGCTGCTGCTGTAGCATCGTCTGCTGCTGCTGTTGTACCACCGTCAGCTGCTGCTGCTGCTGTAGTACCATCTGCTGCTGCTGCTGTAGTACCGTCTGCTGCTGCTGTTGCATCGTCTGCTACTGCTGTAGCACTGTCAGCTGCTGCTGCTGCTGTAGCACCGTTGTTAGTGTGGCTTATTGAGAATACCAAGAAACAATTAACCCCAGAGGATTTGCCACCCAGGATAACCCAAAAAAGTCAGTGTCATCGAAGACTGTCTAACTTATTTCCATTGGGGTCCTTAATCTTGTCTCCCAGGATGCAACCCACACCAGTCGACTAACACCCAGGTGAACAGGGAAAAATGCCTGGAACTAGTGCTCATATTGGTGAATTTAAAGCCAGCAAAGGTTGGTTTGAGAGATTTAAGAATCGTAGTGGCATACACAGTGTGATAAGGCCTGTTCTGGAAGAAAATGCCAAACAGGACCTACAGTACTCAGGAGGAAAAGGCACTCCCAGGACAGTGTCTCATCAGTCATTGCTGCATCTTCAATAAAGGTAAGTGTCATTTATTCTTCATTTAGTAGAGTAGTACATGCACAATATATATTGTGCATGTACTACTCTACTATTGTGCATGTATCCTTCTCTTTGTGTGTAGGAAAATGTATATTTCATGTGGTAAAATTTTTTTTTCATACTTTTGGGTGTTTTGCACGGATTAATTTGATTTCCATTATTTCTTATGGGGAAAATTCATTCGCATAACGATAATTTCGCATAACAATGAGCTCTCTTGCACGGATTAATATCGCTATGCGGGGGCCCACTGTACTGGGTCAGAGAGCCCGTCGTAAGTACGAGCCGTCGGTAAACGACTACGTCGCTAAGTGAGAAGCTGTACTTTCCAAGTATATATTATTGTGTATCTCCCCTCCATTCCGGTGAGTACATATTTAGAACTTTGAGGCGTTTCTAGTAATTTAATTACTTTATTGGCTCAATGCAGGCCATATATTATCTCTATCTGTTCCAGCTCTGATTTCGCCCGTCCTGGACCGAGCTGCCAGTACCAAACCAAACAATATTCTAAATGAGAGAGAGCACAGGTGATTTGAATAGTGTGACCATTGGCACTATTTCCCTTATTTTGAAAGTTATTATCCATCCTGTCATTTTCCAGATGGAGTGAATAATGAGAATTTAACAAAAAAAAAGGGAAATAGCTTGTATTCTCTTGTTTAGAGTATTTTTCATTGTTGATGGCCCTGTTCAGGGCAAGGGAGATATCTTTTTTTTTTTTTTTTTCCAACAAAAATTGCTGGTTCTTAATTCTGGTTGTCCTTGTTATACTGTTTAGTTCACGTACAGGTGAACCATAAAACTCGCTAAGTTTTATAATCCACATGATTTGATTATTCAACTTTTTTTTTAAACTGTTTTGTGGATGGCTTTGACTGTTCATGTTTTTCTTGGTGCTCATTGTCTCTTTGATTTCATTCAGAATGTGCTCATCTTTGTGAATGTCAAGATTTAGAAAATTACAGCAACATGCTGAAATACCCTATTATCAGCAACTTTAATGATTTGCATTACTTCCTTGACCCTGACCTCTGTGAATTATGTAGGCCAACTGGTTGACAGTAGTATTTATATTAGCCCTTTCACTGTCACAACCCATGAAATTAAAGGACTGATAATGTTGCAGTTTTTCAAGATGACCTTTTCTCATCTAAAATGGTAAAGAATCTTTCTGAAGGTAATGACACCAAAAATGAGAAATTTGCAGGAAAATTCACTGAATTATACAGATGCTGAGTTGGTGGTCTGGGTGCGATTTATGCATTGGTGATTTTGTTCACTATGCTAGGGAGGTCCTTTTCAAATCCAAATCTTAAGTACACAAGAACTGAGCATTGAAGTATTCCCATTGGCCCATGCTGGGCATTTCTTCTTAAACTAAACCCATTTCACTCATATTTGCCTAACCTATTTTGTTACATGCTACTAAGGCATTAACATTGGTAACTACTTGGCATATTGTTCCCCTTGTGTATGACACTATTGCTAAGCCATTATTTTCCTTTATAAATTAGAATTTATCAAATTTGAATTATTGTTCAGTTTTTTCTCCGATCATTATTCTTAGCAACCTATTTATATCTACTTTGTTGAAACCTATCTTTCATTCACACTTATCTCCCCTCATCGTATGTCGTTCCGTTGAGTGGATTAGGGCTCTCGATCTTAGTTTGCAAGATTCCTTATATACATTGAATTAATTTTTGTCATCCTCTGTATGTTCTCCATTGCCTCAAATCTGTACGGTTCTTGACCAGTCTTTACTGAAGAAACATGAACTTTCTACACATGCATGAAAGGAACATATTATTATTATAATAAAAAAGAAGCGCTAAGCCACAAGGGCTATACAGCGCTGCAAAAGGAACATGGATATACATTATCAGTACATTTGGTAAAAAAATTTTAAAGAGTTCTTAATTGTCTACCATAAAATATAAGCCTTTGTATAAATAAAATGAACAAAATATGAATTCATTTTGGTTTAACACATTACATATAATAAGAAAGTAATTGAAAATACTTCTACAGCCAGATAATGGTAGGTGCTCACTAGTAGATAGTCAGGTATAATTTATTGCTTTATGGTATTCATGGGAAGTGCTAAACCTACTGGGTAAAGAGGAATAAAAGCCTAATATTTAAAACTACTGAACTGGTTTAATCCCTTTCATTAAGGTGTTACTTTTGCTTCCTCTTAACTAAGGCACCTTGATGCCAATGAGGACCTCTTGGTCCAAGGAAATTGTCCTATTCTCCCCTTCCTTGGATCATACACATTTGCATTTTATTATTTATTATAAATTTATATAAATTTGAGCACACATACAGAGGTACAAAAAAATACAGATAAGAGCAGCATGCCAAAGCCACTTATACTATGCATAGCATTACGGGCTGGCTTAAAATTAACTTAAGATTAACTAAGCAATGATGAAGTCAGTGATAAAACATTAATGTAAACAGATTACTATAAAGCACAAGTGAGTATTACAAAGACAGGTCATATGGTTGCATTCAGTCATATGAAGGATTCTGTTAGGTAGTGTATTTAAAAAAATAATAAAGTTAGATTCGGTTTTAGGTTTAACATTTATGTGATATAATTGTGAGAAACATTTAAGATATACAATTTATAAGGTTCAGTTATTCAGTATTTATTTGGTTTTGGGTGAGTAAGTGATCTTTGAGTAGAGACTTGAATTTATAAACAGGTAGTGTTTCTTTTATATTTACAGGTAATGAATTCCAGATTTTAGGGCCTTTTATGTGCATTGAGTTTTTGCATAGTGTGAGATGAACACGAGGAACATCAAAGAGTGATCTGTGCCTTGTGTTATGGTCATGTGTTCTGTTGAGGTTGGCAAGGAGATGTTTGAGGGGAGGGTTAATATCAGAGTTAAGTGTTCTATGTATGTAATAGGTGCAGTAATAAGTATGGATGTTTTGTATGGTGAGTAGGTTTAGTGTATTGAATATTGGTGGAGTGTGCTGCCTGTAGTGAGAATTTGTTATCATTCTAACTGCAGCCTTTTGTTGGGTAATTAGTGGTCTGAGATGGTTAATTGTTGTTGAGCCCCATGCACAAATTCCGTAGGTGAGATAGGGGTAAATAAGAGAGTGATATAGGGCCAGGAGGGCTGACTGTGGAACATAGTACCGTATCTTCGATAGTATGCCTACAGTCTTGGAAATTTTCTTAGAAATTTGTTGTATATGTGTATGAAATTTGAGTCTATTATCAAGGTGGATTCCTAAGAATTTTCCCTCTGTTAGCTTTGTGATAGGTGATCCGTTTATCATTATGTTAAGAGGGACATCTGTAGCTCTGTTACCAAACTGAATGAAGTAGGTTTTGTCAATGTTTAGTGTAAGTTTGTTAGTCCTCATCCAGGTAGATATTTTCTGTAATTCGGTATTTACAGTATTGGCTAGTGTGACTGGGCTCGGGTGAGAGAAGACGTATGTAGTGTCATCAGCAAATAGTGTGGGTTTGAGTAATTGCGAAGCATTTGGAAGGTCATTTATGTATAGGAGAAAGAGAAGAGGGCCAAGGACACTTCCCTGTGGGACACCAACTGTAATTGGTTGCGCAGAAGAGTTTGCCCCATTTGCGTACACATATTGGCTTCTGTTGCTGAGGTATGACTTGAGGTAGTTGAGGGAGTGCCCTCTTATACCATAGTGTGACAATTTTACGTGGAGCAAGTCATGGTCAACTGTATCAAAAGCTTTACGTAAGTCAATGAAGATCCCCAGTGGGACTTCTTTTTTCTCTATTGCAGTGTATATATGTTCTAGCATGTGTATAATAGCATCATTAGTATTTTTATTAGGCCTGAAACCAAATTGGCAGGGGTTGAGTATGTTTTGGGAGATAAGGTAGGAGTAGATTCGTTTATGAATTAATTATTGCCTTGTATGACCCTTAAGGGTTACGTGCTTCTCCTTGATTATTGAAATTTTTTGCCTCTGTTCATATATTCACTATGTGGATTAATCTGCTCCTAGTCACTCTCAAGATCATTTTTTTTTTTTTTACGAAGTTACAGTACAGTGGAACCTCAGTTTTCATGTGCCGTAGTCTGTGTAAAATTAGAGTTATTCTCTAAAATGTACTTTTTGTTGATATTTTTGGGTGTCTGGAACAGATTAATTGGATTTACATTATTTCTTGTGGGAAATGTTAACAAAAAATAAATTTTATAGAGCATAACTATAATTTTACATATGAAATGTTCAGCTGCCTGGCTGGCTGGTTGCTTGGCTGCCTAGTTGGCTGCCTGGTTGGCTGGCTGAATGGCTGGCTGAATGGCTGCCTGGCTGGCAGGATGAGCACGCACGGTAATGTTCACTCAAGGATAAACAACTCTAGACTGGCTCACGACGCCTGCGCGGGTAGGCAGACAGGTCTGGTACGCTGGCCAAAACCCGGGGCAACAGCCAAAATGCAGGACAAAATTTGGCTGAAAAAACGGTCAAAACCTGAAGCGGCCGATTCTCAGGGCGGTCGAAACCCGGGGCTTCACTGTACCAATATGTCTTGTAGTCTACCTCCGTCTTGCCTTAACCCTTTGACTGTCGCAACCCCCAATCCTGAGGTGTCTCCTGGTGTCGCAAAATTTAAAAAAAAAAAAATTATTTTTTCTTGTGAAATGATAGAGAATCTTTTCCCGATTGTAATGACACCAAAAAACGAAATTTGATGGAAAACTGACGGAATTATGCTCTCGCGAAGTTAGCGACCTCGGGGTGTTTACAAATCGGCGATTTCGCCCCACTTTGAGCCCCATTTTCGGCTAATTCCATTGTTCCAGTCGCCCAAACCACAGCTATTTCTTTAGAACTCCATTTTTTCTATCGATTGAGTACAAGAAATGCCCATTTACCGATTTTAACTACCTATAATGTGGTCAGAAATTTGCAATTTTGGGCCCGGTTTCACAAAAAAATAAAAAATATGACAATTTTAAAAAAAGGTCCAGAATGAACAATGCAGAACATTCCTGGCTCTAAAAATAACATTTTCTTTGCTCATCAGTCATGTCTCCAGGCCCTCTGATATTACTCTTGCTTTCTATTTTGAATTTTTATTAAAACAAAAAATAGAAGACTTACTATTATGCAGACTACTGCAATACTGTAATAATCGTATAAATAACATCAACCCATTCATGACTGCATATTAGAATGGCTAGTTGGACATTTATTGGACAATGGCATCATTTGTTTACTTTTGAACATTGGCAAAAATCAAACATTTCCCCTACTTTGAGCTCCATTTCTAGGTTCTTTTTATAGGAAAATCAATCAAAATCACCTCTATTTCTATAATATGTTTTCCATTCTATCAAATGAGACCAAGAAAACGAGAATACAACCATAAATACCTTACGAAAATAGACCACAAAGTCGGCATTTTAATTAAAAAAACGGTCGGAGTTTTTTTTTTCTCGTGCAGTGCATGCTCCAGGATTTTTTTTATATGGTGCACACTGACCACACCTGGGCCTACCAGCTTTCTCCTGCTTGATTTGAAGCCGCTAGAATTTATGAGTATATATACGTCAAACACGGTACCTCGTAAGACGTATATATACGGCCGCGACAGTCAAAGGGTTAATTGTCATGAGGCTCGCCCATCTTACTCTCGCCATTGCCAGGCTTACTTAAGTGAGTGAGAAATCCATTGTCTCAAAGAGGCAGAAGGCTTTCCTTATGCTATGCCCGTCTCTCGTCTACGCCTCCAAGGGAGACTTCCCCCTATTTCTTATTCTCGGGTTATTAACCCTTTGACTGTTTCAGGCCCCTTTCTGAAACTGTCATTCTATGTCGCTAAATTTAAAAAAACAAAAAATATTTTTTCTTATGAAATGATAGAGAATCTTTTCCCGATGGTAATGACACCAAAAGTTCGAAATTTGGTCGAAAACTCATGGAATTACACTCCCGCGAAGTTAGCGGTCTCGGCGACATATGCATATCGGCGATTTCGCCGACTTTGAGCCCTATTTTCAGCCAATTCCGTTGTTCCAGTTGACCAAACTCATAGCTATTTCTTTAGAACTCCATTTTATCTATCAGCTGAGTACAAGAAACCTCTCATTTACCAATTTGGACTACCCAATATTGTGGTCAGAAATTGGCAATTTGGCCAATTTCATGCAAACTAAAAAAGATCCCAAATTTTCAAAATAGGGTCCAGAATAAACAAGGTAGACATTCTTGGCACTAAAATAACATATCCTCTGTTCATTAGCCCACATCTCTAGGCCCCTCTTAAAATTATTATTGCTTTCTATTTTGATTTTTTATTCATAAAAAATACAAAATTTACTGTTATGCAGACTACTGCATTATTGTAAAATGGTATAAATAATATCAGTGCACTAGTGAAAGAATATTAGATCCCAGTTGTCGTGTATTGGACGTGTGGTTTGATTTGTTTACTCCTGAACATTGGTAAAAAATCGAACATTTCCGCTACTTTGAGCTCAGTTTCAAGGTCGTTTTCATCGTCAAAGTAATGAAATCATCTCTATTTCTGTAATATGTTTTCCATTTTATCACCTAAGACCATGAAAACGCAAATATATCGATAAATACTATACGAAAATACACCTCAAAGTCGGCGTTTTAATCCAAAAAAACGATCAGTTTTTTTTTTCTCATTACGCACTGTGTGCTGCAGGATTTTTTTATGTGGTGCACACTGACCACACAGACCCATTCTCTCACATGTGGGCCTACCAGCTTTCTTCTGCTTGATTTGAAGCCGCTAGAATTATTGAGTATATATACGTCTGAAACACTGGCTCGTAAGACGTATATATGTGACCAAAACAGTCAAAGGGTTAAACAACCCCCCACCTCTGGGGTCCCAACTTCTATAGCCTCTTCTCTGGTCACCCCTTCCACAGTCACCTGTCTCTAATTCTTTTACTGTCCTGGACTCAAGAGGTCCCTACCTCGACATCTCATTCTGTTCTCACTTCTTCCTCTTAGTCACAAATTTGGTGTCTACAAGACCTTGTACAACAACTCCTCCCCATTGCCCCTCTACTTCTCTGAAGTCCAAAAAATCCCCATTATTAAAATCTCCTTTAACCCTTCCTCTTCTCCTTTCTTCGTAGCAGCCCAGTCCTTCACTGCTTGTGGGTTTTCCGCTGCCTCCTCATATGGACTTTTCTAACCCTTTTAGTCCGTAGATACCTCTACCTTCAGATTTCTTGTATCTTTTACTTCCCAAATCATGGCTTATTTACAGAGGAATATCCGTGGCCTCGGAGGTAATCAGGGTGAGCTTCAGGTGTTGCTCTCCCAGTTTTCCCATTTGTTTACAAGAACCCAAATTACACTCCACTGTTATCCATCCCATCTCTGGCTGTGTTTTATTATATTCCTTGGATCCCTTTCCCAATGGAACCTTTAATGAAAGTGTACTTCTTATATGCACCGGTATTCCGTACCATCAGCTCTTTGTTCATACTTTGCTACATTACACTGCAGCCCACATCCACCTGAATAAGTGGTATACAATCTGTTCTTTGCATCTCTCTCCTTTTCGGGCATTATCTATCCCAGATGTTGCAATTCTGGTTTCTTCCTTACTGCCACTGCTTCTGTTACTTGGCGATTTTAATGCTCACCATTTCCTTTGGGAGGGGGTCTCGCTGTGACTCGTGGCATTCAGTTGGAGGCTTTTCTCGCTTCTCTCCCCCTCCATGTTTTAAATATGGGTACTCCCACCCATTTTGATCCTCATATTCATTCTCTCTTAGATCAATCTCTTGGTTTGTTCTTCCTCAACTGTATTAAACTACCTGGTCTGTCCTCCCAGACTTGCATGACAGTGATCATTTTCCAATCATACTTCTTCATATTCACCATCTCCTCGTAGCCCACGCTGGCAATTTGACCGAGAGAATTGGGACCTTTACTCGTGTCAAACTGCTTTTAGTGAGGATCCTTCTTCATCCTCCATTGATGAGCTTTACACCTCTTCTTGACCTCAGTGTTAACCGCAGCTTTACAATCTATACCCCATACCTCGGGCAGGCATTCTCAGTGGTGCGTGCCTTGGCGGTCTCCTGCTTGTGCTCAGGCAGTATGTTTGAAATGCGCTGTGTGGGGCAGGTATTGGCACAATAGAACCACAGAACGACTCCTTGATTTTAAGCAGAAGAGAGCGGATGCTCGCCGTATCATCCGTGACACTAAATCCATCTGCTGGTGGGACTATGTTTCTACCGTCACTTCGGCTTCCTCTGTGAGTGCAGTCTGGAAACTACATGGTAAATACTCTCCTGACCTGGCCTCTGTTCTGCAAGTTGCTAGTGTCGCTGTTGCAAACCCTCTTGACATTACCACCGTTATTGGTAATCATCTTGTCTGTATCTCTCAGGGGCTCTATCTAAGCTCCTCATTTCTTTCCTCCAAGTCTGTCAGTTAGAACTCTTCAACTTTTCTCCTGTCAGAGCAGAATGTGCCTTATACACTTCTGGAACTGGAGGCAACACTCTCAACTTGCCGATCACTGGCAGCTGGGCCTGATGGCATTCATATTTATATGCTTCAGCATTTATATCAGCAAGGCCTTGCTCACTGATGTAAATGCTCATTTGGTCGCACGGAGTTCTTCCCCAGCTGGGGAAATCTGCCATTGTTTTCCCTTTCCACAAACTGGGTACTACGGGTAACAATGCCTCCCACTATTGTCCCATTGCTCTTACCAATGGAGTTTGCAAGGTGATGGAACGTCTGGTAAATAGACATTTGATGTTATATTTAGACAATAGTCTCTCCACTAGTCAATATGGCTTTCATAAGGGCCGTTCTACTATTGACCCCTTTTTACGCTTGGAAATGGGTGTTCATAATGCCTTTCTTAACAACCATTCAGTTACCATCTTTTTTGACCATGAAGGCATGACAACAACTTGGAAATAATATAGTATCTTGACCCAGGCCCACTCCTTAGGCCTCCGAGGCAATCTACCATTTTGCTGGGTTAATAATATGCTTTCCCCGGACTTAGTCCAAGCTGAAGGTGTTCCCCAAGGATTTGTTCTGAGCACAATTTTTTTCCTTGCTATAAATGATCTGGCATCTATTCTTTCATCTAATATTTGGTCATCACACTACATTGATGACCTTGCTATAGGTTGTGCAGGCACTGACTTGTCACCTCATTGCAGTCTCTCTCCAGCATGTAGTCAACCGTGTTTCCATTTGGGCCACTACTCATGGGTTTAAATTTTCTAGTACTAAAACTCGCCAAATTAATTTCACTAGACATTCTGCTGTCTCTGATAATCCATTGTGCCCATATGGCTCGCGTATCCCCGATTACGTATTATTATTATTATTATTATTATAATCAAAAAGAAGTGCTAAGCCACAAGGACTATACAGCACGTGTATCCCCGAACATGATACAGTCAGGTTTCTCGGCCTTCTGTTTGACTGTTATCCTGGAAACCTCACATTAGCTCTCTGAAGGCAACTTGTCATAGCCAGCTGAACCTCCTTAAATCCCTTGCTTATTTTTCATGGGGGGTTGATTGTAGAATTCTCCTTAGAGTACATTCAGCCTTAATTTTATCGAAACTCAAGTATGGCGACTAGATACATTCAGCGGTCTCTCTAGCTTTGATCCCATCCATCACCAGGGATTACGTTTATGCCTTGGTGCTTTTTGCTCTTCACCGGTTGAGCCTCTATGCAAAGGCGAATATTCCATCCTTGACTGATCGCTGTGCTCATTGCCTTTGCTATTATGTTTGCTCTCATGACCTCCACAATCCTTCCATATATAGGATAGTATTGATGTTAGTATAGATGTTCTTGATTTGTTCATCACCCCTGTTTACTCTGTCCCTTTTCTCTTTGCCTACATTTGCTTGTCTTCTCTTCAGTTACCGCCTTTCAATGTTCGTGTAATCTAACTTTTCCCTACCCCATTGGGAAGTTCCGATGGTTCGTGTCTGCTCTTCCCGAGTGTCACGTGTGAAAGCCCAACTGCCTACAGTGGCTTCTCACTTTTTTTCTTAACCACTTCTGATCTCATTCTCATGCCATTGCAGTGTACACCAATAGATCTAAGTCTTCTGATGGCGTCGGATTCACAGCAGCGTTTCCAAACAGCGTCATGCGAGGGTATTTATCCTTGGCTAGCATTTTTATGACTGAATTGTATGCCATTCTCTTAGCACTTATTCGTATTGCATCACTGCCTGTGTCATTTGTGGTTGTTTAAGACACCCCTAGTGCTTTATAGTCTATAAGAAAATTTGATACACCTCATCCCGTTTCTCTGTATCCAGCTTTAGTTACGCTGTATCTCGTTGACTTTTTGACGGCAAGTGATTTACTGCATAAACTCTAATGATGACTCTAGCACTCCTCACAGCCCTTTCTCTCTCAATCTCTTGATACCCTCTACCCCTGCACTATCCACTGCCCTGCTGCACTCCATGACCTAATCCCTGCCCCTCTTGCTACCCAATACCCCTGCACCCTTCCTTGCCCTGCTGCACTGTATGACCCTTATAAGTGTAGTGCTTCTTTTTTTTTTTTATAATAATTTATCTCTAAAATTGGGATTAAAGTATTTTTGACTGGTGAACAGGCAACATGGAGCTTTAGTACTAAGACCCTTTGAGTAATAACAATAAATTTAACCGCAAAACTCGTATGGGTCATGCAGTGCTGCAGGTTAGGAGCGTGAGGGAAATGGGAGGGGGGGGGAGGGTAGGGGTCATTGATGTAATTAAGGTGAAAAAGGGCAGTCTGCATCAGTAGGATAACCCTTTGAGTTGTCGATAGGCTTTAAACCCATTAGTGAACCAACCTTCGTTTTTGTAAATAACCCGAGTGTCCCAGACACTGCATGACCCCTATGGATTTAATATTTTATTATATTTGAGGAAGCACTAAACCCATAGGGGTCATGTAGTGCCTGGGAGGCATTTAGATTTGATCCAAGGGAGGGAAGGTCCAATTCCTTGGATCAGGAGCCCCTCACTGGCATCAAAGAACATCCCTTGAGGGGTTAATAATAATATAGTGTTAGCACTGAAAAAGGTCAGTGCTGATCCTATGGGTTTAATGCTTCCCTTAATTATAATAAAGGAAGCACTAAATGTTGGGATCATATATTATTATTATTATAATCAAGGGGGAAGCGCTAAACCCGGAGGATTATACGCTCTGGGGGGGATAATGTGGAAGGCATTCAGGCTTAATTCGGGGAACGGAGCACAGATCCAATTCCCTAAATCAAGAGCCCCTCACCCAACATCAATGCACCTTCCTTGAGGGGTGTATTTGGTATCATATAGCAACCCAAGGGATTGGGGAGTAAGTCCCTTAAGAGCCTTTTAAACTGGCATCAAAGTACCTAGACTATATATTTACTCAATACCTTTAAGGTTTGTTCCCAGTTTTCATCACCAATGGGGGAGTACTAACAACCCCATGGGGGGGGGTCTTAACACATCTGTAGAGGGGATGGGGGGAATGGAGGGCATTCAGGCATAATTTGGGGACCTGGAGCACAGATCCAATTCCCTACATCAAGAGCCTCTCACCAGCATCAAGGACCCTCCTTTGAAGGGCATATTCACTAACATTAAACCTTCAAGTTACAGTACAGTGGGTTTTTACCCACTATGGGGTGAGAGGCCAACAGACAGGAATAATTTTAATTGACAGGGGTGGTGGTTGCTGCACCCAAAGGGGCTATACAGCACCTGAAGGAATGGGAAAGCAATCATGCTTGATCCCCCCCCTCCTCCAGGAATTGCAAGGGTAGGTCCAGGTCTATGGATCAAGAACCCCTCATTGGCATCTAGGCACCTTCCTTGGGGCAGGAGGTTGCAAGGGGAAAAAATATAATTTAGCATATAAATGGGGAAAAGGGGTAAATATATATAGTGGTCAACTAGTGTAAATTTAAGAAATTATAAGAGGACTTGTGAGGGATCTCTTGAGCCAGAGAATAATTTCTTCCCTTCCTGAATTCATAGGGAATGCTAAACCAGTAGGAATCATACAATACCTGGGAGAATGAGAGGCATTCAGGTTCTAGTCAAAGTGGAATGCAGATCCAGTTCCTTGGATCAAGAGCCCCTCACTTATCCCTCTTCCTTGGCACTGCATGGCCCCTATAGATTTAAAGATTCCCAGTTAAAAAAAAACTTTCTGGGGAAATGCTAAACCTATAGGGGTCATACAGACAGGACTGGGGAATCAGGTTTGATTTTATGTCCTGTGGCTTAATTGGCAGCACACACAGCTCACTAATGTGTTTGTGGTTTGATTCCTGGCATGGGTGGAAATGTTGGGCATGTTTCCTTACACCTGCTGTCCCTGTTCACCTAGCAGTAAATAGGTACCTGGGTATTGGACACATCCTGGGGGCGGTAGTATACCTTCCACGTCCCAGTGATGATAATGAATGGGAGTTTAGTGAAAATTATCATGTATTAAAGAATAAAGTGGAGGTGGAGAAAATATGGCCAGTTGAATGGTAGGGTATGCATGGCCACACAAGAGTATCATGATTTTATATTCATAATGGTGCATCCAGGAGTGACAGAGTAAAGTGGTCAACTACTTCAAAATGCCTAATCCAAAAGCAGGAAGGAAGTAAAAGACATGTACTAAAGTGAATGGAATGAGACTTGAGCTAAAAATAAACCTGGATAACAATAAACAATCATCAACTGAAAATGCCTTTTATTCATAGTAGTATACTAATCCAAATATGCATTATATAGTATACTACCAAAACTTCTCTTTCATCAATGTCCACTGTACATGGAATCTTCTCGTCATATGCTGTACAAGTCTGTATAGCTGCAAGACTTTATACAATGAATTCAAGAATATGTAGTGCAGTACATTAATAAATTTACATGATGCAGTCGAGTGGGCAGGGCTTCTTGACTAGTATTGGCTGTTTTGTTTACATAATATGTATGGCCTATTGTTACATACACAAACCACAAAAAAATATATACCCGATATGTATTTGTGTATATGTATGTATTTTTATGTATAATTTATGTATGTAGGTATGCAAAATTTTTTAACATGATGGCTGTCTCCTGCCAAGGTGGGGCATATATAAACACACATCACATATTACCGACCATAAGACGACCCAGGCCATAAGAAGGGATGAGGACGAGGGATACGATCACTATAATGACCAGATTTTAGCATAACCCCAGAGATATACTTAGATTCACAGATGAGAATGAATCAGTTTTTTTTTTTGCTGCATCAGCAGTCAACATTATTTTTTCATATCCCATCTCCCCCAGGCACTATGTGACCCCTTCGGGTTGAGCGCTTTCCCTGTGAATATAAGAACATGTCTAAACAGATACAACAAAATTAGCTGTTTACTGCATAGTAATCACCACACTTTCTTATTATCTGCATCTTCATGGTTAAAATGTGTGGAAATGGGTGACAGTGTTTATACTCCATTTATTATCAACCTGGGAGTAACAGGTTATAGTAGCATCTATGCGAGAGGACCTCCTCCAACAGCATGTCATACTGCACCTTCAATTTATTATAATCACTTAAGTGACATTTACATACTTGGACATGTACTTTAGCAATAGTTCTCCCTACGGGTGGCATCACTATTGTTGAAGGCGCACGGCCAGGCCGGAATAAATCGGCTGTTTGCTACCTCAATGGTGAGGCATCCATACTTTACATACCCTCTGCCTCCCTCCATTAGGATAAGTGCGGTTAAAAGACACTGGGTAAAGTTTGGTTGTTATACATGAATTTTGGGATAAATAAGCAAGCATATTTCAGAGGTAAACGTAACATGGCACTACACATCTGTCCCTCCCATCCTCCCTATACAGCTATCTGTAAAGAATTTGTCATCACTTAATATTATCTATTGTGGATCTTTTTTATAATTATTATATTAGCAATTGTAATGAATATATTATATTGAGAATTACCAGTACCATTACTTACAGTACATTAATAGATGTTAGTGAAATACTATACCAGAAACTTCAATCACGTATGGTACCGTATGTAAGCAATAACTAAATCATGTTTTTCATGTAAAAACTTTAGCCATGAATATAAATAAAAAAAAATTTAAATTAAACTTAAAATGCACATTGGCAGTCAGCCTCACAGCAGTAACCCTTCAACCCAACAGTAACACGGCAGTGGTGATAGCCTGAATTCTTTTTAATGTCTGATAGGGGTATAACTGGGCATATTTATTAAGTTAAAAACATTGCCTTATGGTGAATAACAAACGTGCTTATATATATATACACAGTGGACCCTCAGCTAATGATATTAATCCGTTCCTGAAAGCTCATCGTATGCTGAAATTATCGTTAACTGAATTAATTTTCCCCCATAAGAAATAATGGAAATCAAATTAATCCATGCAAGACACCACAAAGTATGAAAAAATTTTTTTTACCACATGAAATATGAATTTTAACATACACAAACTGACACTTACCTTTATTGAAGATCTGGTGATGATTGATGGGATGGGAGGAGGGGAGAGTATGAAAGTTGTTAATGTTTAGAAGGGAAATCCCCTTGCATTAGGACTTTAGGTAGCATGTCCTTTTCCGGGGTTTACTTCCCTTCTTTTATGCCACTAGGACCTGCGACTGTGGTTGCAGCAACAGATACGGTTGTGTCAGCAGCAGCTGACTGTGGTGCAACAGCAGCTCACCGTGGTGCAACAGCAGCTCACCATGGTTCAGCAACAGCTGACTGGTGCAGCAACAGCTGACTTATGCAGCATTATTATTATAATCAAAAAGAAGCGCTAAGCCACAAGGACTAGACTTATGCACAACAGCTGACCATGGGTGAGCAAGCAGCTGACTGTGGTATATCGAATGCAGCAGCTGACCGTGGTGCAGCAGCAGCTGACGGTGGTGCAGCAGCAGCTGACCGTGTATGAATATACGTATTCCCACCCTTTTTTACATATGATCACTTAGAGATGTACCGTCCTGCTATCTGTTTTTTTCGTTTATCCACACCAATAACAGTCTCAACATCTTCGAGTGCGATGCTTGCATCTCTGTTTTCGAAAACAAACTTGCACCTTTGCAAAGAACAGCTTACTTGATAGCTGTTTTTGTTTGGCACAATAGTAGCGATGGTTGAATGGGGTTTGGTATACAACCTGGGCCAGCTCCGAGACACTCAATCCACTTTCGTACTTAGCAATTATCTCTCTTTCATTTCATAGTAATTTTTCCACCTTTTTACCGCACGGTATGGCCACTAAAAAGCTTTCTGGGGCCCATGTGACTTATTTTGTCAGGTACAATCAAAAACTAAAAAAAAAAAATGCTGTATAATATGAAATGTTCCAATTGTAATGTGTGGATGCGACCGCACAGGCTTCTTGTAAAACTGCACCCTCACGGGACACTGAGGCGTGCTCAGGCCACACAATGAATCGTCTAGACATCAAGCTTAAGGGGTGATATTTATATGTAAGCTGAAGCAAAAATTTTGCAAGAAAATTAATAGTATGCTGGAATATAAAGTAAGGTGACTGCCATCGATAGCAGAGGGTCCACTGTATATGCATAAAAAAAATATAAAATATAATATATCTATCTATATAAATATAAATATCTAAAATAATATATATATATATATATTTATAAATAAATACACACAGCACACACACCCCACACTACAGCACCAGTGTTCACTGACATGTAAAGTATGCAACGTCATGAGAAGAGTGTGGAACACCTAAAAGGAATGATCTCAATCAACAGCAGCCAACATGGTTTCAGGGATGGGAAAATCCGTGTCACAAACCTACTGGAGTTCTATGACATGGTGACAGCAGTAAGAACAAGAGACAGAGGGTTGGGTGGATTACATTTTCTTTGGACTGCAAGAAAGGAGTTTGACACAGTTCCACACAAGAGAATATATGCAAAAACTGGAGGACCAAGCAGGATAAACTGAAGGCACTACATTGGATCAGGGAATACTTGTCAGGAAGACAGCACGAGTCATGACCGTGACTAGGTGTACAGAGTGGCACCTGTGATCCACGGGTCCCACAGGGGTCAGTCCTAAGGACCAGTGCTGTTTCTGGTATTAGTGAACGACATGACGGAAGGAATAGACTCCTTAAGTGTCCCTTTTGCAGAACGTGATGAGAAAATTCACTTCGATCTCAGAACTAGCAGAACTACAAAGGGATCGGAACAGGCTGCAGTACCTGGTCCACAATTGGCTCCTGGAGTTCAATCCCACCAAGTGCAAAGTCATAAAAGATTGGGGAAGGGCAAAGAAGACCGCAGACGGAGTACAGTCTAGGGGCCAGAGACTACGAAACCCACTAAGGAAAAGATCTTGGGGTGAGTAAAAACACCATGCAACACATCTTGAAGCACACATCAACCAAATAACTGCCTGCAGCATATGGGCGCCTAAGCAAAACCTCAGACAGCATTCCGAAACATCTTAATAATGAACCGTTCAGACCCTGTACACCGTGTATGTTAGGCCCATATTGGAGTATGCGGCACCAGTTTGGAACCCACACCTAACCAAGCACGTAAAGAAACTAGAGAAAGTGCAAAGGTTTGCAACAAGACTAGTCCCAGAGTTAAGAGGTATGTCCTATGAGGAAGGTTAAGGGAAATCAAACCTGAACCGACACTGGAGGACAGGAGAGATAGGGTGACTTGATAACGATAAAACATACAAAATACTGAGAGGAATTGACAAGGTGAACAAAGACGGGACACAACAACAAGGGGACACAGTTGGAAGTTGAATTATTATTATAATCAAAAAGAAGCGCTAAGCCACAAGGACTATACAGCGCTGCAGGGCAGGAAGGAAGCGAGGGCATCAGGTGGCAAAAGGAATGGATGAGTAATAGGTTATGGACAACAGCGGGGTAGTAGATGGTGAAAGAGTAAAGGGCAGCAAGAGACTGAACTAGAAAGGGCTGAGGGGAAGTGCGAAAAGGTATCATCAAAGTTTGTGGAGTAAATCAGGTCGATGTAAAGAAGTCAATGAGAGATTCGGGATTAAAGAGGGTCCATCAACAAGAAGGGAAGGTATAAGAGAGAGTAGTAGAATGAAGGACGGACGTTGGAGTAAATTCTGCTGCTTGTTGATAGAGAAGGGCAGCCTAACAGATGGGCAAATCCAACTGAACTGACACTGCTCACCAGAGAGGATACAGGGTGCCTCTCCCATGAGATACCCATGAGTAAGACGAGTGTGGCCAATGTGAAGGCGGAGAGAGTGGTCCTCCCAACCTTGGCACTGAATGGCAAGAAAGACGGCCAGTAACCTATGCTTGGTTTTAATAAATGAAGTTTGTTACCGAGCAGAGTTGACCAAACGTTGGTTGCCAACGTGGTGCGAAGGTGGGTAGCTATTGCAGCAAAATATTCCAGAAATGGAACCCTCGATAGGAAATTGGTAGGTTTCATGTACTGCTGACGCGCGCGCAGAGTCCTGCCTGTTCATTGCCCTGTTACGACGACATACCAGGGACCCAACAAAACGCACAATATCTTTATGTTTGGTAGAGATCGGCGTAGCCAAAGAGTTGGATACAGGAAACTAGGGATGAGATGTATCAAATTTTTCGTATAGCCTGTAGAGCACTAAGGGTGTCTGAGCTACTACAAATGGCTGACACAGGCATAGAAGGGCGATACGAATAAGTGCTGCAAGAATGGCATACAGTTTCAGCAGTTAAAAAATGCTAGCTGAAGATAGTAAATGCCCCGCAACGACGCTGTTCCGGAAACACTGTGCGAATCACGATGCCGTCGGAAGACTTAGAGCCATCTGTTTACACAGCGTGGCATGAGAATGGGAGTGGAAGTGATCAAGAAAATGAGAGCGGGAAGCCACCGTAGCAGTTTGAGCTTTCGAGCAAGGAGTGAGAAAGAACAACCCGAACAAGCTGGAACTTCCCAGGGGGGTAGGAAAATGAGATGCTACATGAACATATAAAGGGGTACTGAAGGAAGACAAGAGTGAATGTAGGCGAAGAGAAAAGGACGGAGCAAACACGGGGCGGCAACGAATAAAGAATGTCTAATAATATCGGTGACCATTCATATAAATGGAAGGATTGTGTAGATCGTGAGAGCGTAACATAGTAGCGAAGAGCAATGGGCATCACGGCGATCAGACAAGGATGGAACATTCGCTTCTGTATAGAGGCTTCAACAGGGGAAGAGTGAAAAAGCACCAAGGCACAAACGTAATCATGGTGATGGATAAGTTAAGGAGGCTAGAGAGAGTAGCAGGAGAGGCCGACGGAATAATCTGGTCACCAACCATAATCGAGTTTGATAAAACGAGGCTGAATGTAGGCGAAGCGAGTTCGTACGATCAGCTCCCCAGGAAACGATGACAAGGGTTTTAAGAAGGTTTAGCCTCTGTACAAGTTGCCTTCAGAGAGGTAATGTGAGGTTTCCAGGATAACCTACGGTCCTAAGAGAAGGCCTAGAACCTGACTGTATCATGTCGGGAAAACGGGGAGCCATAGAGATACAAAGGATGATCGGAGATAACAGAGTCGTCCTAGTGAAAGTAATTTGGTGAGTTGGTACTGAAAATTATAAACCCAAGCGTGGTGGCCCAAAGTGAAACACGGTCGACCAGCATGCTGGAGAGAAACTGCAATAAGATGACAGTCAGCGCCTGCACAAGCAATAAGCGAGTCATCAACATAGAGTGATGACCAAATATTGGGTGGAAGAACAGAGGCCAAATCATTTATAGCAAGGAGAAACAGTGTTGTGCTTAGAACACATCCCTGAGGGACACCTTCAGCTTGGACGAAGTCCGGGGAAAGAACATTATTGACTCGAACACGGAAATGTCTGTCAGTTAAAAAGTTCTTAAGGAAGGATGGTAGATTGCCTCGGAGGCCTAAGGAATGGGCCTGGGCCAAAATATTATACCTCCAAGTTGTGTCATATGCCTTCTCAAGGTCAAAAAATATGGCAATAACGTAAGACACGACAAAGAAACATCCAGCATTGAAGGCAACCAACAATTGGTTCATTCATGACAATGCCCCTTCTCACGTTGTACATAATTTAGAGCATTTTCTGGCCAAAAGAACATCATCATCCCCCACCCTCCCTATTCCCAGATCTAGCCCTCTGTGACTTCCTTCTCTTCCCCAAAATAAAAATGTCACTCGAGAAGTTGCATATTAATGATGAGGAGATTCAAGCAAAACTGCAGGCTGACTACCATTATGAAAGAATTCCAGAAATGTTTTAAATAGTAGCAAAGGCACTGGGATTAATGTATAGCTCCCCAAGGAAAGTAGTTTGAGGGAGACTACTTCCACTAGCACTTTGTGTGTGTTTGTGTTATTTATTTATTTTATATTTTTAACACTAACTGTCTCCCACCGAGGCAGGGTGACCTGAAAAAGAATCACTTTCACCATTGTTCACATTATCATTGTCTTGCCAGAGGTGCACAGCTACTACAGTTCAGATGTCCTATCTGCATACCTCTGGCAAGAGTGTGTTAGTGTGAATGATGGTGAAAGTGTTTTTTTTTAAGCCACCCTGCCTTGGTGAAAAATGGCCAGTGTTAAAAAAAAAAAAAATGGATGACTAAAGGTGCATAAATCTGTATTTAAGGGAAGGTGGGGTTAAGGTCGCCTTAGGAAAGGTTGGAGGGAGGGTTTGTGTTTGAGGAGCTTGAACATCCAGCAGGCATGTGTGAGTGTGTAAGCTAGGAGTGGAGGCAAATGGTTTCTGCCAGTTGACAAGCTGTTGGAATGTGAGAAAGGTAACATTTTGTGAGGGGATTCAGGGAAAACAGTTAGCCAGACTTAAGTCCTGGAAGTGGGAGGTACAGTGCCTGCACAGAAGGGCATCTGAACTGTTTTATCTGCATGCTGCTGGCAAGACAGTGATAGAACGAATGATGGTGAAATTGCTTCATTTTCGGATTACTCTGCCTCAGTGGGAGACAGCTAGCCAGCATGTTAAAATAAAATAAAAAATATACATGTATATATTTTATTTATTTAATATTAGCTGTCTTTCACTAAGGGTGTTATGAAAAAGAAAACACTTTCACCATCATTCACTCCATCACTGTCTTGCCTGAGGTGCACCTATACTACCATTCAGATGCCCCTGCAAAGTGCAAATATCCCTACCCTTTTCCTTTCAGAGTGCAGGCACTGTATTTCCCACCTCCAGGACTTAAGTCTGGCTAACTGTTTTTCCTGAATTCCTTCACAAAATGTTACCTTGTTCACACTCCAGTAGCTTGTAAAGTCCCAAAAACCATTTGCCTAAACTCCTATCTAATGCACACACACATGCCTGCTGGATGTCCAAACTCCTTGCACACAAAACCTCTATGCCCTTCCTCCAACCTTTGCCTGAGCGACCTCTGCCCTGCATTCCCTCCACAAAAGTATAAAAGAAAGAGTTGTTTCACTGAAGGCTCAGTCTGAGGACTATCAGGACATGAAGGTGGAAAGTGGAGAAGAATCCTTTCTCCATAAATTACCAAATGTAAAAAGAAGAAAAACTTTAATTTTTCTTTTTTTTTTGGGTCACCTGCCTCGGGGGAGACGGCCGTGTGGTAAAAAAAAAAAAATTATATGTACGATCTGCAGCTGAAAGGGTAAAGTGGGAAGGGTCACCCCAAAAGTTGTTGGAGGGGAAGGGATGAAAGGGGCTTTCGGTTTGGGGGCCTTGCACCAAAGACTTGGCGAGTAAATGCAGACCATTGATTTTAATGGACATGTTTTTGGACTGTGACCAAAGCTAGCGTAAGGTACTTGGGAAAAAACTAGTTAAATGGACCGATCCTAAAGGTGGAAGGGCAGGCCTGCGCTCTAAAGGGGGGGTGAAGATTTTTTATTTGGGGGGAATTAACTGGATTCAGCACATTTCGGGTTTTAAAACAAAAAATATGAATGTGTTTACTATGGGTCACCCTCCCTGGCAAGAAATGGTCACAGCAATTTTTTTTTTTTTTTTTCAGGGCTGTCTCCCTTAAAAGCGGGGTGACCCAAAGAAGCACAACTTTCCCCAATCTTCGTTTTCCCAAGGTGTGCTGACCCCCACAACTGGTTACCTATTGCAACTTTTCCTACCTCCCGGTTTTCGTCTGGTTAAGGGGTTACCCTAAATACTCTTAAGTTATTTCAAAATTTTTAAAACATGTGGCCATTAAAAACCACTTCTCCATTCACTTTTTTCTAAAATGTAAAGCCTGGGATCCCCATATCCCTAAAATCAAAGCCTCCTTTACTCCTTCCCTTTTACCTTTTCTTATACACACAGCTACAAAATCCCAAAAACAGTAGTGATATCTTTATATGCCCTGTCCCTAAAAATAGGCAACTGCATTTATTTTTATTTGGATGGTAAATTTGCAAAAATGCTGAAATCACAGAAAAAAGGAAATGGAATTAAAAAAATGAAATCTCCCTTTTTTTAATTACAACAGTGTACACAAATTTTTGGGACAAATTCTGTTCAAAATGGCATTTGAAAATAGAAAAAATATAAATAATATTGCGTGTTTTATGCTCATACTTTCAATTTAAATTTTAAAAAATTAAGCTATACAAAGTAGTGCAATATAAAACCAGGAAAAAACATTTTATGCAAAAACATTTACAAACCCCCCCCTGCTTCTCAAAATGCTGCCACCACCAATGTCTAAACCACTATAAACACAGCAATTTTTTCCCTAGACAATCACAATGTTTATCAATCACACTCAACTTGATTTACTTTTCCCTGACAATAACTTTATTAGGAAACGGTTTGCACACACAACCCACATGTCTAGTTATTTAATCCCAATGATGAGGTGTGGGTTGCTACCACAAGAGTTATATCAAATATGTTTACAACTAATGAGTGATGTCACCCCTGGGTTTCTTGGGCTGGCTCCCTGCCACCCGGGTTTTTGGGTTGGGTCCTGCCCCCATGGGTTCTTTTTCTGGCTCCCCCACCAGGGTTCTTGGTCTGGCTCCTGCCACCATGGGTTCTTGGTCTGGCTCCTGCCACCATGGGTTCTTGGTCTGGCTCCTGCCACCATGGGTTCTTGGGCGGCTCCTGCACCCTGGGGTTCATGGCGGCTCCCCACCAGGGGTTCTTGGTCGGCTCCGCCACCCGGGTTTTTTTGGGCTGTCCTGCCACCCCTGGGTTTTTGGTCTGGCTCCTGCCACCATGGGTTCTTGGTCTGGCTCCTGCCACCATGGGTTCTTGGTCTGGCTCCTTCCACCATGGGTTCTTGGTCTGGCTCCTGCCACCATGGGTTCATGGTCTGGCTCCTGCCACCATGGGTTCATGGTCTGGCTCCTGTCACCACTCGACGCTGCATGACATAGAATAGCGCTAACTCCACACATAGTACCACTTGGCAGCCACGTGGCTAACACTAAACAAGGCAAAGTAACAAAATAAAGTACAGGGAGCAACTAGCGAGACAATGAGACAAAACGTCGACAATGGCGTTGGCACTGTTTCCTGTCCTTGCCGATCACTATGGCACTATCATTCACACAGGTAATAACATCAGCTTATACTGATGCCACACAACTATTCACTTATTGTACATATTCATATTAAAACAAAGTCAGCTTATTTGGTCACTTAGAGAACACATTTTATATAGAGTTCATGGGAAAAAAAAATATGTGAACAAACCTATGGCTAAATTTTAAGAACCGCTTAAAACCTAGGACATAACACAAATTAATATATATATATATATATATATTTATATATTATATATATATATATATATATTATATATATATATATATTATATATTATATATATATAAACACACACACACACATACATAGATACAGTGAACCCTCGGTTATCGGCCATTCCGCTTATCAGCCAGCTTGCTTATCGGCTGGTTTTTCGGCTTTTGGTTATTGGCCGTTATTTCGCTTATCGGCTGGCAACGCTTGCATGTTCCTGAGTCAAGTGTAGCTATGTCGCTGGCCAAGTGAGGAAGCTTCTGCTCAATCATCCTAACATTTAGCTATAAATCAGTGTTTTTCTTTATTCATTAAGTGCAACTGCGAAATAAGTAAGCATGGTCCCAAAGAAAGTTCCTAGTAAAGTTCCTATTGTAAAGAAAGTGAGAAACATGATGGAATTTAAGAGAAGAACTGACTGAAAAATTTGAGGGTGGTATGCAAGTGTTGGAACCTGCCAGGATGTATGGGAAAAACAAATCTACCATCACTTCCAGCCTGGCAAAGAAAGAACAAATCAAGGAAGCTGATGTTGTGAAAGGAGTGAATATGATAACAAAACAAATGTCACCAATAATAGAAGATATGGAAAATTTATTATTGTTGTGGATCAGGGAAAAACAATTAGCGGGAGAAAGTATTGTGGAGCCAGTGATTTGTGAGAAGGCAAAGCAGTTCCATGCGGATCTTGTAAATAAAATGCTTGGAACAAGTGCTGCTGTTAGTGAATTTAGGGCTAGCAAAAGCTGGTTTGAGAGATTTAAGAAGCGTAGTGGCATACACAGTGTGGTAAGGCATGGAGAGGCTGCAAGTTCTGATAAATGTGTGGCTGAAAAATTTGTGCAAGATTTCAAGGGGTATGTAGAGGCTAAAGGATTCCTCCCCCAACAAGTGTTCAATTGTGACAAAACAGGCTTGTTTTGGAAGAAAATGCCAAAGAGGACCTACAATATGCAGGAGGAAAAGGCCCTGCCTGGATACAAGCTTATGAAACACAGGCTTACTCTTATGTTCTGTGCTAATGCTACTGGGGATTTCAAAGTGAAGACTTTACTGGTGTCACACTCTGAAAATCACAGTGTTCAAGAAACACAATGTTTTCAAGAGTAAATTGTGTGTGATGTGGAGGGCTAACAATAATGCATGGGTCACAAGGCAAATTTTCAAAGAGTGGGTGAATGTGTTTGGCCCGAGTGTGAAAAAATACCTCCTGGAACATAAATTGCCACTGGTACTGGACAATGCTCCTGCTTATTCTCGAAACTTGGCAGACCTATTGTCTGTGGAATTTTGTTTTATCACAGTGAAGTTCTTGCCTCCTAGCACCACTCCTCTCATCCAGCCCATGGACCAGCAGGTCATTTCTAACTTCAAAAAACTGTACACCAAAGCAGTGTTTCAAAGGTGCTTTGAAGTGACCTCGGACACAGATTTGACCCTAAGAGAGTTCTGGAGGAATCACTTCAATGTCGGTCGAAGTGATTCACTTCAACTTGTCGGTTTCAAAACCATTCATCACACACTTTAATATCCTCGATTGCATAAGCCTTATAGGTAAGGCTTGGGGGGGAGTGACTTCCAGGACTTTGAACTCTGCTTGGAGAAAGTTGTAGCCAAAATGTGTCCAAGAGAGGGATTCTGAAGGGTTTGGGGCTGACCCTGAGGACCCTATGCTTGTTGTGGAATCCATTTGTCTCTGGGCAAGTCCATGGGGTTGGAAGTTAGTGGTGGGGATGTGGAAGAGTTGGTGGAGGACCACAGGGAAGAGCTAACCACTGAAGAGCTGCAAGAGCTTCACCTGGAACAGCAACAGACCACAGCTCAGGAACTTGCTTCAGAGGAGGAGAAAGAGGGAGTGAAGGAAGTGCCTTCTTCAGAGATTAAGGAGATTTGTGCAATGTGAACTAGGGTGCAAGCTTTTGCTGAGAAATATCTCCCTGACCAAGCTGAAACAAGCTACATCTGCAACAGGTTCAGTGACAGAACCTTGTCCCACTTAGGAAAATCTTAGAGAGACACCAGAAACAGAGCTCTCTGGACAGATATTTTGTGTGACAGGGGTCCAGTGATTCTCAAGCTGGTCCTAGTGGCATTAAAAGACAAAAAAGGGAAGTAACCCGAGAAAGGGCTTTGATACCTGAAGTCCTTATGGAGGGGGATTCCCCTTCCAAACAATAAACTCTCCTCTCTCTCTCCTCCCTGTCTTCCATAAGCCAACAACTTATGTAATTGTTCATGTATTTACTTTATTTGGTTCTCATTGTTTTGTGTATGTAAAACTATAATTAATCTCTAAAAAATGTATTTTTTGTGTGTCTGGAACGGATTAATTATATTTACATTAATTCTTACGGGAATAATTATTTCGGTCATCAACCATTTCAGTTTTGGTCGGTATTCTGGAATGGATTACAGCCTATAACCGAGGGTCCACTGTATGTATGTATGTATGTATATATATATATACGTACGTACGTGTGGTGTGTGTGTGTGTGTGTGTTGTGTGTGTGTGTGTGTGTGTGTGTGTGTGTGTTGTTTTGTGTGTGATGTGTGTGTATGTAGTATATATATATATATATATATATATATATATATATATATATATATATATATATATATATATATATATATTATATATATATAAATATATATATACACACACACACACAACACACACACACATACACAAAACCACCACTGTGAAAGAGTAGTGAAATTCCAAGCACTTTTGTGACTACTCACATTGTCAAGGAACTTGACAATGTGAGTACTCACTACTCTTTCACAGGGTTTTTCCCCCTTATTATTATTATATTTTTTC
>NC_069453.1:32121343-32138054 GCF_026875155.1 Cherax quadricarinatus | reverse complement strand
ATTACAGTGGCAGCCAGGCGAGGGAAAACATTACGTTTTCTCTGGTCCAGTGCCAGAGAAAATGTGTATGAATCTGCATATGGCCCAGTCACTCCCCTTAACACAACACTTTTGTTTACAATTCTCAACATCAATTATTCATTACTTCTCCCTTCGTTTATGATGGCATCTAAGGTAGTTGTTAGAAACGATTAATCTCAGTGAACAAGGTATGTCGATGGTAATAATACGGCTCTGGGCAGCATTAAATATTGTGTAGCTATGTAGGTAGGTGCAGTTATGTAGCCAAGTGGACTACGTAGCTACATCTACAAGCTACCTACAAATAAATACTACTCCCCTTCCTACAAATAAATACTACTCCCCTTCCTACAAATAAATGTACTACTCATCTTTCATCCTACATTAAGACTACACATATTTTAAGGTAAATAATGAGTGTACTGTATGTGTATTTTATCTCTCTAGGCTGCTACCTACACCTGACTTCCTACAAGTAAGTGCTACTCACCTCTCACCCTACAATAAGACTACAAATATTTTAAGGTGGTAAGTAATGAATGTACTGTGCATGAATTTTACTTTTTATTGTATTTTTTAATGCTCGGTTGTATTAATAACTTAATATAAGTTTGTGTAAACTTGTTGTCTGGCATTTATATGCATTTGTAAGTGGAAAAAATGGCATTCTGCTTTCCGACGATGTCTGCTTTCCAGCAGTAGCCTGGAACCTAACCTGCCGTATAAGTGGGGGCCCTACTGAACATACATACATATATACACCAGTCTCTACTCTACATGGCACACCATCACTACCATACCACACTGCTGTATCACTATTAGCTATTATAGCTAATAGTGATACAGCATGAAAAGCTAGTATAGCCCTTCACGTTCAAGAATAAGTACCTTCCAGATATAATAATAATTTTTATTTAATTAATAAATTTTGTTATATAGACAGCTATTAATTAATCTTTTTGTTTATTATTGTTATTCTATTCTATTCTTTCTTTTTATTTTTAAAATAATTTTCCTAAGAGGGAACTTGATAAATCCCTAATGCTAATCATTACAGGTGGGCCGCACTCTACGGCATTAGCCGGGTCACCATATGGAGAAGACCCGGGCCGGAAGTACCGGCGAACCTCTAATGAATGAATGAATGAATCTACGACATTTCACTCTTCGGCATTTCAGTAATGTGGTGGCTTTCAATTACATACCCATTGTTCGTTTATTCAGCCCCTGTTTTGCTATTCCAGTGTTTTTCTGGCATAATTCACTCAGCAGCTTGTTTGTTTATAGCTTTGTGTGCTCTCTCTCTCTCTCTCTGGAAACTTTCCAAAATTTTAAAATTACATACAGTGGACTCCCAGATTACGTAATTAAGCTATTCCAGAGAGTGACTTATCCCAAATCTAACTTATTCCAAATTAATTTTCCCCATAAGAAATAATGGAAATCCAATTACAGTGGACTCCCGCCTTATTAATGCATCGCGTTACGTTAAATCCGCCATACGAAGCATTTGAACGCAAAAATTTTGCCTTGCCTCACGATAAAAAACTTGCCTTACGTGATTCGTCCGGACGTGTCCCACGTGTGGCCTCAGCACCAGTGTTTACAAGTCAGCCAGTGCGGTCGCATCTACGCATACATTCGGTACATTTCACATTATCCCAGTGTTTTAAGTGCTTATAACTGCAAAATAAGTCACCATGAACCCCAAGAAAGCTTCTAGTGCCATTCCTGTGGTAAAAATGGCGAGAATTAGTATGGAATTGAAAAAAGAGATTAAGGAAATGTGTGCAAAGTGGGTTGAACTGCAAACCTTTACAGATGAAAATCACCCTGACACAGCTACTGTAAGCCGTGTTGGCAACCTGTACAATGACAACGTTATGGTCCATTTTAGGAAAGTCTTAAAAGGAACGGGAGGTACAGATTTGTTGTGCAACAGAGGTCAAGTGACTCTCAAGCTGGTTCTAGTGGCATTAACCCTTTGACTGTCGCGGCCGTATATATACGTTTTACGAGGTGCCGTGTTTGACGTATATATACTCATAAATTCTAGCGGCTTCAAATCAAGCAGGAGAAAGCTGGTAGGCCCACATGTGAGAGAATGGGTCTGTGTGGTCAGTGTGCACCATATAAAAAAAATCCTGGAGCACGCAGTGCATAATGAGAAAAAAAAAAACTCCGACCGTTTTTTTTAATTAAAATGCCGACTTTGTGGTCTATTTTCGTATAGTATTTATGGTTGTATTCTCGTTTTCTTGGTCTCATTTGATAGAATGGAAAACATATTACAGAAATAGAGGTGATTTTGATTTATTTTACTATAAAAAGAACCTAGAAATGGAGCTCAAAGTAGGGGAAATATTTGATTTTTGGCAATGTTCAAAAGTAAACAAATGATGCCATTGTCCAATAAATGTCCAACTAGCCATTCTAATATGCAGTCATGAATGGGTTGATGTTATTTTATACAGTTATTACAGCATTGCAGTAGTCTGCATAATAGAAAGTCTAATATTTTTTGTTTGAATAAAAATTCAAAATAGAAAGCAAGAGTAATATCAGAAGGGCCTGGAGACGTGACTGATGAACAAAGAAAATGTTATTTTAGAGCCAGGAATGTCTGCATTGTTCATTCTGGACCTTATTTTGAAATTGTCATATTTTTTAGTTTTCGTGAAATTGGCCAAATTGCAAATTTCTGACCACATTATTAGGTATTTTGAAATCAGTAAATGGGGCAGTTTCTTGTATTCAATCGATAGAAAAAATGAAGTTCTAAAGAAATAGCTATGAGTTTGGGCGACTGGAACAATGGAATTAGCCGAAAATAGGGCTCAAAGTGGGCGAAATCGCCGATTTGTAAACAGCGCCGAGGTCGCTAACTTCGCGAGAGCATAATTCCGTCAGTTTTCCATCAAATTTCGTTTTTTTGGTGTCATTACAATCGGGAAAAGATTCTCTATCATTTCACAAGAAAAAATTATTTTTTTTTTTTTAACCCTTTCAGGGTCCAAGGCCCAAATCTGGAGTCACGCACCAGTGTCCAAGATATTTCAAAAAAAAAATTTGTTATTTTTTCTTATGAAATCGTAGAGAATCTTTTTGTGAAGGTAATAAAACAAAAAGTACGAAAATTGGTGGAAAATTGACGAAATTATGCTCTCGCGAATTTTGATGTGTCAGCGATATTTACGAATCGGCGATTTTGCCGACTTTGACTCCCATTTTAGGCCAATTACATTATTCCAATCAACCAAATTCTTAGCTATTTCACTAGTATTACTTCTATTCTATCGAGTGAGCACAAGAAATCACCAAGTCAACTGTTTCAACTACAAAATAAAGTGATCGGAAATTGTTAATTTGGCCAATTTAAACACAAAGTTCAAAATAATTCCAATTTCAAAATAGGGTCCAGAATGAACAATGTAGGCATTCCTGGCACTAAAACTAACATTTCCTCTGTTCATTAGTTATGTTTTGAGGCTTTACAAAATAAATTCCATTTTGATTTTTTATTCACATAATGAATTTTTATTCACACCAAAAAATAGAAGATTTACTGTTATGCAATACTGTAATAATTGTATAAATATCATCACCATATTTGTGAAATGTATATTAGACCCACCAGCTGATGTGTATTAGACGTGTGAGGTCGTTTGTTTACTCTTGAATATCGGCAAAAATTTAACATTTCCGCTACTTTGAGCTCAGTTTCAAGCCATTTCCAATGCTAAAAACCAATCAAAATCATCTCTATTTCTGTAATATGTCTTCCATTCTATCAAATGAGACCAAGAAAATCGCAAATACAACTATAAAAAAAAAAATACGAAAAAACACTGCAAAGTTGCTGTTTTAATCGAAAAATCATGATTTCATTTTTTTTCTCTCATTATGCACAGTGTGCTGCAGGATCTGTTTTATGTGGTGCACACATACCACATAGATGTATTCTCTCATATCTAGGCCCAAATGTAAAACTCACAGTTTATCAGAGTGAGCTGAGCTCATGGCGTAGATCTACGGTTTGGACCCTGAACGTAAAGCCGTAGATCTACGGGACGGACCCTGAAAGGGTTAAATTTTGCGACACCAGGAGACACCTCAGGATTGGGGGTTGCGACAGTCAAAGGGTTAAAAGAAGAAGGGAAGTAACCCCGGAAAATTACTTACTACCTCAAGTCATAATGGAAGGGGGATTCCCCTTCTAAACAATAACTTCCACACTCTTCCCTCCTCCCATCTCATCAATCATCACCAGATCTTCAATAAAGCTAAGTCTTCTACAGTTTGTGTGTAATAAAATTAATATTTCATGTGGTAAAAAAAAATATTTTTTCATACTTCGGGGTGTCAGGAATGGATTAATTTGATTTCCATTATTTCTTATAGGAAAAATTAATTCGGCTAACAATAATTTCAGCTTACGATGAGTTCTCAGGAACGGATTAATATTGTAAGGCGGGGGCCCACTGTAATCTGTTTAAGGCACCCAAAATTATTAAAAAAAAAATGTTTTCTACAAGAAATATACATTTACCTACACGGAAAACAATGATACATGAACAATAAAACAATAATAACACCACACTTACCTTATTTGATGACGTGGTGATGTATGGAAGACAGGAGGAGGGGAGAGGATGGAGGAGTTTACAAATGTTTGGAAGGGGAATCTCCTTCCATAAAGATTTCAGGTACCAAGTCCTTATCCTGGGTTACTTCCTTTGTTTTTTAATGCCACTAGGACCAGCTTGAGAGTCACTGGACCCCTGCCACTCAAAAAATTGTTCCAGAGAGGTCTGTTTCTGGCGTATGTTAGGAATTGTGTTGGAAGACAGGACAAGATAGTCCTTCAATATGACACTAATATCAGCTCTATGGCTTATTTATCTAGCATAATTCATCTAATATGACATAATAAAAAATATTAATAGCACAGAAACGTAATATATACTCTAGAATGAATAAAATATGGCATTAAGAATGTCACAAGTGGTGATGCTTTGTGTGTTGTTGGGTGTATATGGGCCACTGAAAGATAAGCCTTACATAGTGGTGGTGAAGGCAGCAGCAGAAATGGCAGTTTTAGTCAGTATAAACCTCCAACAACACTGGAGATGTCAGTTTCATGTTGTCCTTTTTCTATCTATTAATCGCTTAACTTACCTGCTACGCTGTTAATGCTGCACTTTATCGCTGGCTCGTGCTATAGCCTTTATAGACTCCTGCTGCTTTAGTATCATACATATTGCAGGGCTGGCTGACACTAGAAGCTTTCTTTGGGCCCATGGTGGCTTATTTAGCAATTACAAGCACTAAAAAAAATGGAATAATATAAAATATATCATATGAATGCGTGGAATCATCCTCACTGGCTGGTAAACAATGGCACACTGGCTGTACATGGAGTGTCGGGGCCTGAGAGGCCTGGACATGAATGATTTATACCGAGTTCAGTGATATTCATCGAGCCAATATTTTGACAAAGAAAAAGTTACTTATTCTGAATACGTATTACTTATTCCAATGACGACTTAATCCGCGGGTCCACTGTATATCATACATACTATTTCTGTGTTAATTACAATGGCTTCTAAGGGTAGTTATGATAAAAAGAAGAGCCATAACGTATGTATATGTCCAAAAAAGGACATATACATGAGGATTCGGAGGAAAACAAAAGGAAAACAAAGGATTTGTAGTAGTCCTCCTGTTGTGAGTCCTCAGGTCAAGAAAGGAACCTAGGCAGTGGCCAGACAACATAGTACGAAGTTGAAGATCAAGAGGATGAATAGAGAGGCAGAAACGATGAAGAGGAGACTGCTGTGGAAACTTTGAACCCTTTGTCTCTGCTACCAGATGAATGTGAGTCAACTACTGGGAACGTCACAATGAAGAACAAGGAAGGTAAGAATATTGTGCGTGTTGGGGACAGTCAGATTAGGTACATGGATAGGGCTTTCTGATCAAAGGATGGAAGCAGGAGACAGAGGGTGTGCTTCCCTGGGGCTGGGATGGAGGATATTGTTAGCCGGCCTGACTACATCATGTATGGCAATGGGATCAATCTTATTATCTGCCTCATTGCTGGAGGCAATGATGTAGGCAAGTGCAGAAGTGAGGATTTACTTAGAAGGTATAGAGCAGCAATAGACATTATTAGGAAGGGAGAGAGCCCTGTTATATGTGGCATTTTGCCAAGAAGGGGTGTTGGAAATGAATGATCGTCTAGACTAGAACGATTGGTATAAATTGCTAGCTGGAAAAACACTGTAAGGATAATGCAGTACCATTCATTGACAACTGGGACCACTTCTATGGATGAAATGAAATGCATGCCAGGGGTGGAGTTCACTTATCCAGGGAAGGTGTGGGTTTCCCTGCTAGCTCAGTTGAAGATGTTGTTAGGGCTTTAAACTAGGATCAGTTAGAGGTATGGGTTAAGGCATGGGAAATAATGAATGTCGAAATATTGATTTAGGTTTTGATATCATATATCTTAACAATAACAGTCATCGAGTAACACAGTGTAATGATAGTAACAGAAATTGTGTAAAAGAAAGGTGAATAGGAAAAAGGTTCACAAGAAAAAACATATTAATGTAGAACTTGTTCAGCAAGACAATCATGCAAAAGGCAAAGCTGATTAATGTATTTAATACCAACTGTCCATGCACCAGAAATAAAATTAATGAATTACATTTGGAAGCAAGTTCTGGGAACTTTGATGTCACTGCAATAACTGAAACATGGTGTAATTTAAAGGGTTGGGATATGATTGCAGAGTGTCATATTCAAGGGTTTAAGTTGTTTCATGTAAATAGATATAACAGGAAAGGGGTGGAGTTGCATTATAAGTACGAGAAAATATAAAATGTTGCATAAAAATAGATGGATCAGTAACAGAATCTGTTTGGGTAAGAGTTTCTAGAAGGTCAAGAAAAACTAATTCTAGGTGTAATATACCGATCTCCAGGCTTGGATCATGATATAGGAAGACTTCTTTGAGACAAAATTGTTAGGGCTTCTAGATACAATAACACAGTGATAGAGAGGGATTTTAACTTTAGTCAAATTGACTGGACAACTTTGACCGGTAATCTGGTGTCCAATGACTTTATGGAAGTAGTTCAGGACTGTTTTCTGAAACAGTGTGTAACAGAGCCTACCAGAGGTAATAATTTGCTTGACCTAGTCTTGTCAAATAAAGAAACACTTGCAAATAATCTAGAGATCACTGAAGAGCTTGGCACAAGTGATCACAAATCCATTACTTTTAATATTACCTGGGAGTACAATTAGATTTTGCCACCAAAGTGGCTAGTTTGTTGTGTACCCCATATCCATCGTGTAGATGGTAGTGCAAGAGTATATGGATACACAAAAGGCCTAGGAAAAAGGCCCCAATATCTACAGTTCACTTATCTGTTACAAGCAAATTTAAGAAATTTGCTTAGTACATATATCAGGTATCTTATTTTCATGAATAAGATATCTTGATATGTCACATGGGTTATCTCTATATTCCTCAATAAATGGACAATTAAGCACATAGTGTTCAAGACAGTGACCATATGCCTGACCACATAATTTGCATATAGTTTCATCATCATCTGTGTGTTTCCCAAACTGCCTGAAGTATACTTGTAATCAAACCTAGCCTGGCCACTACAACATCAGTCAGTCTGTTCACATTACAAGTTGCTCCATAAACATAATTATCTATATTCATGTTATCATAGTGGGTTATAGATCTACTCAGATTTCTAATTGTATTCCTATAATCTAGCTAATGATTTTATTGACGATCATCATACTTACAATTACGAAGGGATCTGCATTTGTGAATTTTTTCTTAATAATGTACAACATGCTCAGAGTATATATATGCATTCCCCAGAGAGAAATTAGGTCAAATAATAACGATCCCAAATGGGTTAACAGGAGGCTCAAGCATCTATTAGGAGAGAAAAAGAGGAATTTATAGGTGCATCAAAAGAGCAGAGGTTAACCTTACTGACCAATATGTTCAGTTTAAAAGAGAAGTAAAAAACTGGATAAGAAAGGCTAAACATGACTATCAAATTAGAGTTGCAAATGAATCAAAGACTAATCCAAAAGGGTTCTTTCAAGTTTACAGGACGAGTGTGAAGGAAAAAGTAGGAGCTCTGAAAACTGGGAATGGACAACTGACAGACAACAAACTGAAAATGTGTTCTCTATTTAATGATTATTTTTTGTCAGTCTTTACACAAGAAGACGTAAATAAGATTCCAGAAATTAACAACTATTCAGTTCCTGAAGAATTAAAATTAACTAATACAGTGGAACCTCTACTTGCGAGCGTGTCCACGTGCGAGTTTTTCCAAATACGAGCAGTTGATGGGTCGATTTTTTGCTCCCATACGCGAGCAAAATTTCCACAAGTGAGCGGACCTCAAGGCAGGTTCCTTGACACAATAATCACAATAATATGTATAATAATAATACATATATAATAATAATGTACTACATATAATAATTACAATAATAGACAGCTTCAAAAGGCTGTCACTAGATGGCAGTGTTTACCACAACAAAGAGGGAGCGGTTGTGGCTGCCTCCACCTGTTGCATAATGACATATTTTATTCATTCTAGAGTATATATCATGTTTCTATGTTATTTATATGGTTTGTTATGTCATATTAGATGAACTGTGATATATAAACAAGCCGTATAGATGATATTAGCGAAATTATTCATGAAGTATTTTGCCTGGTTTCCAGACAAACTAGTTCACAGCCGACACTGCCCATACCACTACATGAATGACATAATTTATTCATTTTAGAGTATATATCAGGTTTCTATGTTATTTATATTGTTTATTATGTCATATTAGATGAAGTGAGATAGATAAATAAGCCTAGAGTTGATATTAGAGAAATTATTGAAGTACAGATTCCACTGGAACGGATAATTGCATTTCAGTTAATTTAAATGAGGAAAATTGACTCTGCAAACGAGCAAATCCAGTGCGAGCAAGTCATGGAACGGATTAAATTTGCAAGTAGAGGTTCCACTGTATTACTGTCATGAGGGACATGGTTATCAAACAGATAGATAAACTGAAACAAAGTAAGTCCCCAGGACCTGACGAGTTGTTTTCCAGGGTACTAAAGAATGCAAGACGGAACTTACTCAGCCATTAATGAGCGTGTTTAATGCATCCATCCTAACTGGTGTTGTGCCAGAGATGTAGAAGATAGCTAATGTAGTTTTCATAGTCAAATCAAATTACCGTCCAATAAGCCTAACGTCTATAGCAGGCAAATTATTAGAATCAATTATAGCTGATATTATTAGAAGTCGCCCTGAAGAGCATAATTTGATTAATGAATCTCAGCATGGGTTCATGAGAGGTTGTTCCTGCCTGACAAACTTACTGACGTCTTCAATAAAAAATTTGAGGTAGCAGACAATGATAAAGAATATGATATTATTTGGATTTTAGTAAAGCCTTCAATGGAGTAACTCACAAAAGATTCTTAAGAAAGCGGCAGCTCATGGTATAGGAGGTAAAGTTCTAGCACTGATAAAGGCATGGCTTACCAATAGAAAGCTGAGAGTTTCCATTAATGGGTCAAATCTGAATGGGGATTAGTCACTAGTGGCATTCCACGGGGAACAGTTTTAGGCCCATTGTTGTTCATAATTTACATTAAGACCATGATGAAGGAATTACAAGTGAAATAAGCAAATTTGCTGATGATACAAAAATAAGCCATATGATTCATTCTGAGGAGGATACCAGTGAACTCCTGTATGATTTGGACAAATTAATGTCTTGGTCTGAAAAGTGGCAGATGAAGTTCAACATAGACAGGTGTAAAGTCTGAGTCCTTGGGGACAAAAAATAACCTTCAAAGTTATAAACTAGATGAAGTAGAGCGTGATCATACAAAATGTGAAAAAGACTTGGGAGTCATGGTAAGCAGATATCAAAAGCCAAGATAACAGTGCCTGGGTAGGTACAATAAGGCTAACAAATCACTAGAATGTATTCCAAGAAGTATAAGTAACAAAAGTTATTTTACAGTTCTATACATCACTAGTGAGGTCTCATTTGGATTATGCCACTTAGTTTTGGTCTCCTGACTACAGGATGGATATAGATTCATTGGAGAACATACAGAAAGAATGACTAAAATAATTTACTGTTTTACTGTATAAGGAATCTTCCATATGAAGACAGACTTAGAGCCTTGAATCTTCACTCTCTGGAGAGACGTAGAATGAGGGGAGATATCATCATAGTGTACAAGTGGATGATGGGCGTAAACAAAGGTGATATTAATAAAGTACCTTTGACTGTCGAGACCCCAAATCCTGGAGTCTCTCTCTCTCGCAAAATATTCGGAAAAAAAAAATTCTTACGAAATGATAGAGAATCTTTTCCCAATGGTAATGACACCAAAAGTACGAAATTTGATGGAAAACTTATGGAATTATGCTCTCGCGAAGTTAGCGATTGCGGTGATACATACGCATCAGTGATTTTGCCCACTTTGAGCCATATATTTGGCCAATTCCATTGCTCCAGTTGACCAAACTCACAGCTATTTCTTTAGAACTCCATTTGTTCTATCAATTGAGCACAAGAAACTGCCCATTTACCAATTTCAACTACCCAATGAAGTGGTCAGAAATTGATAATTTGGCCAATTTCATGCAAATTAAAAAAGATGCCAATTTCAAAATAGGGTCCAGAATAAACATGCAGACATTCCTGGCACTAAAATAACATTTTTTTCTTTTCATTAGTCATGTCTCCAGGCCCCTCTTATATTACTTTTGCTTTCTATTTTGTATTTTTTTCACACAAAAAATAGATTTACTATTATGCAGACTACTGCATTATTGTAATAACTGTATAAATAATGTCAACCCATTCATGACTACATATTAGAATGGCTAGTTGGACACTTATTAAATGGTGATGTCATTTGTTTACCCTTGAACATCAACAAAAATCAAACATTTGCGGTACTTTGAGCTCAGTTTGAAGGTCCTTTTCATTGTGAAATCAATCAATATCATCTCTATTTCTGTAATATGTCTTCCATTCTATCAAATGAGATCAAGAATATGAGAATACAACCAAAAATACTATACGAAAATACACCTCACATTCGGTGTTTTAATCCAAAAACACGATCAGTTTTTTTTTCTCTCATTATGCACTGCGTGCTGCAGGATTTTTTTATACTGCACACACTGACCACAAAGACCCAGTCTCTCCAACACTGGCTCGTAAGACATATATATACGACACCTACAGTCAAAGGGTTAGTGCAAATATCATTTAACTTCAAAAATAACTCCACTGAATCAAAATACATAAATAAGAGTAGCATAGGTGGGAGAAACATTCTATGTAGGAACAGCTGTATAACTTCTACATTTCCTTTTTTTTTAGGTAATAATCTTCGTTCCATAAAATAGTTTTGCACCTACCAATGTTTTATTACATGTACAGTGGACCCCCGGTTATCGGCCATAATCCGTTCCAGAAGGTCCAAAAAGGCCAAAAACCGAAACAATATTTCCCAAAAGAATAAATGTAAATACATTTAATGTAAGTAATGTAAATACAATTAACCCTTTCAGGGTCCAGAGGCCAAATTTCAAAGTGTGCACCTGGGTCCAAGAATTTCAAAAAATAATTTTGGTATTTTTTTTTAAGAAATGGTAGAGAACCTTTTTCTGAAGGTAATAAAACAAAACGTATGAAATTTGATGGAAAATTGACGAAATTATTCTCTTGCGAATTTTGATGTGTCAGCAATATTTATGCATCAGCGATTTTGCTGACTTTGACTCCCATTTTAGGCCAATTACATTATTCCAGTCGACCAAATTCTTAGCTATTTCACTAGTATTACTTCTAGTCTATCGATTGAGCACAAGAAATCACCAAGTCAACTGTTTAAGCTACAAAATAAAGTGATCGGATATTGGTAATTTGGCCAATTTAACGCAAAGTTCAAAATATTCCAATTTCAAAACAGGGTCCAGAATAAACAATGCAGGTATTCCTGGCACTAAACTAACATTTCCTCTCTTCGTTAGTTATGTTTTGAGGCTTTACAAATGAATTCCATTTTGATTTTTTATTCACATAATTTTTTTCAAATCAAAAAATAGAAGATTTACTGTTATGCAATATTGTAATAATTGTATAAATAATATCACCACATTTGTGAATGTATATTAGACCCACCAGCTGGCGTGTATTAGACGTTTGAGGTCATTTGTTTACTCTTGAACATCGGCAAAAATTTAACATTTCTGCTACTTTGAGCTCAGTTTCAAGCCATTTCCAGTACTAAAACCAATCAAAATCATCTTTATTTCTGTAATATATCTTCCATTCTATCAAATGAGACCAAGAAATCACAAATACAACTATAAAAAACATACCAAAAAAACACTGCAAAGTTGCTGTTTTAATCGAAAATTACGGTCTCAGTTTTTTTTTTATCTCATTATGCACTGTGTGCTGAAGGATTTGTTTATGTGGTGCACACATACCACACAGATGTATTCTCTCACATCTAGGCCCAAATTTACCGCTCAGAGCTTATCGGAGTGAGCTGAGCTCATGGAGCAGATCTACGGTTAGGACCCTCAACTCAAAGCCGTAGAACTACGGCATGGACCCTGAAAGGGTTAATGTAAATACAATTAATTAGTTTTTTTTTGATGTAATAGGTTAGTAGAAAGCAACCACCCAGGGAGGTACTACCATCCTGCCAAATGAGTGTAAAACGAAAGTCTGCAATTGTTTTTACATGAGGTAGGATTGCTGGTGTCGTTTTTCTGTCTCATAAACATGCAAGATTTCAGGTACGTCTTGCTACTTCTACTTACACTTAGGTCACATTACACATACATGTACATGTTTATGTATACTCACTCATCTGAGTTTTCTTTGATTTTAACTTAACAGTTCTTGTTCTTATTACTTTTCCTTTTATATCCATGGGGAAGTGGAATAAGAATCTTTCCTCCGTAAGCCATGAGTGTTGCAAAAGTCAACTAAAATGCTGGGAACAATGGGCTAGTAACCCCTTTTCCCACAGACCAATATCTAACTTACCACTGCTTTCTAAAATCTTTGAAAAATTAATTCATAGACGGATCTATTCCTACCTTGTCTCACACAACATATTAAACCCTTGTCAGTTTGGATTCAGGAATAATAAAAGCACAAATGATGCTATCATACACATGCTAGAACTAATAAGAAATAAGTCCCGCTGGGCATTTTTATTGATTCACGTAAAGCTTTTGATACAGCCGACCATGAACTGCTGTACTCCAAACTAACACACTATGGTATCAGAGGTCACTCCCTCAACTACCTAAAATCATACCTTAGTAACAGAATTCAGTATGTGCATGCAAATGATGCAAACTCTTCCACCCAACCAATCACAGTAGGAGTCCCACAAGGAAATGTCCTTGGACCACTCCTCTTTCTCATCTACATCAATGATCTACCAAATGCATCACAGCTACTCAAACCCATATTATTTGCAGACTACACTACATATGTGTTTTCCCACCCAAACACAGTCAATGCCGAATTGCAGAAAATATCTGCCTGGATGATGATTAATAAACTTACCCTGAATACTGATAAAACTTATTTCATTCAGTTTGGAAACAAAGCTGCAAATTATTCAATTAACATAACGCTAAACGGATCATCAGTCACAAGACTCACAGAGGGAAAATTTCTAGGTATCCACCTTGACAGTAGCCTTAACCCCTTCAGGGTCCAAGGCCCAAATCTGAAGTGGTGCCCCAGTGTCCAAGAATTTTCAAAAAAAAAATTTGTTATTTTTTCTTATGAAATGGTAGAGAATCTTTTTGTGAAGGTAATAAAACAAAAAGTACGAAATTTGATGAAAAATTGACGAAATTATGCTCTCGCGAATTTTGATGTGTCAGCGATATTTACGAATCGGCGATTTTGCCGACTTTGACTCCCATTTTAGGCCAATTACATTATTCCAGTTAACCAAATTCTTAGCTCTTTCACTAGTATTACTTCTATTCTATCGATTGAGCACAAGAAATCGCCAAGTCAACTGTTTCAACTACAAATTAAAGTGATCGGAAATTGTTAATTTGGCCAATTTAACAAAGTTCAAAATATTCCAATTTCAAAATAGGGTCCAGAATAAACAATGTAGGTATTCCTGGAACTAAACTAACATTTCCTCTGTTCATTAGTTACGTTTTTGAGGCTTTACAGATAAATTCCATTTTGATTTTTTATTCACATAATGAATTTTTATTCACACCAAAAAATAGAAGATTTACTGTTATGCAATACTGTAATAATTGTATAAAGATCATCACCATATTTGTGAATGCATATTAGACCCACCAGCTGGTGTGTATTAGACGTGTGAGGTCGTTTGTTTACTCTTGAATATTGGCAAAAATTTAATATTTTTGCTACTTTGAGCTCAGTTTCAAGCCATTTCCAGTGCTAAAACCAATCAAAATCATCTCTATTTCTGTAATATGTCTTCCATTGTATCAAATGAGACCAAGAAATCGCAAATACAACTATAAAAAACATACGAAAAAAACACTGCAAAGTCGCTGTTTTAATTGAAAAATCATGATTTCAGTTTTTTTCTCTCATTATACACAGTGTGCTGCAGGATGTGGTGCACACATACCACATAGATGCATTCTCTCATATCTAGGCCCAAATTTACCACTCACAGTTTATCAGAGTGAGCTGAGCTCATGACGTAGATCTACGGTTTGGACCCTGAACGTAAAGCCGTAGATCTACGGGACAGACCCTGAAAGGGTTAAGTTCCAGACAAACATACAACAAATCACCAAGAAAATCTCCATACTATCAAAGATAAGGTACTATGCTCCACAATCAGCTCTCCTGGCACTGTATCATTCACTCATATACCCTTATCTTACACATGGAATTTGAGCATGGGGATCAACAACATCCAATCACCTAAAACCCCTAATAACCCAGCAAAAGGCAGCAGTAAGAATGATAACAAATTCCCACTCCTGCCAGCATACTCCACCAATTTTCAAAACTCTGAATCTGCTCACCATTAAGTACATCCATAGACTACACCCTAGACTAAACGCTAAATACTCAGTACACACATACTCACTTATGTACTCCCACATCATAACATCAACAATCACTTTGAACCTTTTATCCATTGTTGACAGGAATATAATTCAATCACTGTTTTCACAAAAAGCATTTTTGAATAAATGAATATATCTTTTGTCTTATACAAATTAGATTCACTTATAATTAATAATCTACCGTACAACTATAAAATAATTACTATCCTACTGTACAACTATGATATAATCCTTAGTGTTAAGTAGTCTGTAAGCCAATAATGTTAAGTTGGCCCATAATGCCTAAGCATAATAGAGGCTCTTTGCATTGCAACCCACTATTGTAAAAACAATGTCTCAATATACTGTTTGTAAAGACATAAAATAAATAAAATAAATATAGCCTACTAAAAAGAAAAAGAAGAAAACTGTCAAAGTGGGATGTTTGAATGTGTGTGGATGTTGTGCGAATAAGAAAGAGATGATTGTGGATGTTATGAATGAAAAGAAACTAAATGTCCAGGCTTTAAGTAAAATAAAGCTAAAGAGGGTGGGAGAGTTTCAGTGGGAAGAAATAAATGGGAATAGGTCAGGGGTTTCAAATAGAGTTAGAGATAAAGAAGGAGTAGCAATAATGTTGAAGGATAAGTTATGGCAGGAAAAGAATATAAATATATTAATTCAAGGATTATGTTGAGTAAAATAAGGGTTGGATGTGAAAAGTAGGTTATAGTAAGTGTTTATGCACCTGGAGAAGAAAGGATTGTAGAGGAGAGAGGGAGATTTTCGAAAATGTTGAGTGCATGGGGAGTTTTGAACCAAGTGTGAGAGTACTTGCGGTTGGGGATTTCATTGCTAAAGTGGGTAAAAATGGTGTGGAGGGAGTAGTAGGTAAATTTGAGGTGCCAAGGGTAAATGAAAATGAGGACCCTTTAATCAAGCTATGTGTAGAAAGAGGGCTGGTAATAATACATAATTTATGAAAAAGAGGATAAATAAGTATACAAAGCATGATATAGCATGTAATGAAAGTAGTTAGATTATGGACTGGTGGATAAAAGGTTGATGGGTAGGCTTCAGGATGTACATGCTTATAAAGGGGCAACTGATATATTGGATCATTATTTAGTTGTAGCTACAGTTTGAGTAAGAGGTAGATGGGAGACAAAAAAAAAAAAATGGCAACAACAAGTAAGAGAGGTGAAAGTAAATAAACTAAGGGAGGAGGAAGTTAGGGTGAGATATAAGCAACTATTGGCAGAAAGGTGGACTAGTGCAAGTATGAGTAGTGGGGGAGGAGGGGTTGAAAAGGGTTGGAATAGTTTAAAAAATGCAGTATTAGAATGTGTGGCAGAAGTTTGTGGCTATAGGAGGGTGGGTGCAGGAGGAAAGAAGAGTGATTGGTGGAATGATGAAGTAAAGGGTGTGATAAAAAGGTAACTTATGAGGGTTCTTACAAAGCAGAAGTGTTATAAGAAGAGCAGAGTGTATGGAGAGTAAAAGAA
>NC_069453.1:32091741-32120843 GCF_026875155.1 Cherax quadricarinatus | reverse complement strand
TTCAGGTATAAATCCTCTCGGGGTTACTTCCTTCTTTCTTTTAGGCATGGCCCCCTGTTGCACTAAAAATTGCCCAGAGAGGTCTGTTTCTGGCTCTCTTTAAGATTTGCCTAAAAGGGACACAGCATTGTCACTGAATATGTTGCTGACACGGCTTGCAACAGCTTTGTTAGGCTGATATTTCTCCACAAAATTTTGCACCTCACTCCACTTTGCACAAATGTCCTTAATCACTGAAGAATGCCCCCTCTCCCCTCTCTCTTCCTCCTCCTTTGAAGCAATTCTATTGTGTTTATCACCTTTATCGAGGGCCTGGCACTCTGAACTTTCTTTGGCCCCATGGTGGCTTATTTCACAGTCACAATCAATAAACAAGCACAAAAAAAATGGATGAACATGCGGAGTATTGCTAACTCAATGAAGACAGTGGCAGATTGAGTGTGGTACGCGTGAGAAGTGCAGGCGGACGTGTCTCACACGCAGGATTTCCGAGTGGATGCTCGAAATCTTTGGGGGGAAATTTCGCCGAAAAATGTGCTCGAAATCCAAATTGCTCGATTTCCGCACCCTACAAAAACATGGGGGTCCGCTGTACATTCTTTCTTTCAACACATCGGCTGTCTCCCACCGAGGAAGGGTGATCCAAAAAAGAATACATATATAATTCTGAAATATAATAGTTCTATGTACAAAATGAACACAGAAACTGAAACAGACCAGTAAATTTAAATAAAGATAAAAAACAAAAATAATTTGATAGAGCAAGATCCTGCTGGAACAAAGGAGGGCAACAATTCTCTTCTTGAAGGAAAGCCACACCAGTTAATAACCCAACACTTGACTATAAAGCACAGAAACCAACTAATATACTGTTAGAATACAAAGATATTAACCCAGTGCAAAAGTGTCCTGACCTCAGTAAACCCAAGACTTAATGATGAAAACAAAAGTAACCACAGACACGGACAGACTTACACCTGATTAACTTTAAATTCATCTTATTTCATTATGCACACATATTATCAACATTTCAAGTTAAAAAATCTCTGACATATGATTATACCTACCATATCTCCATGTTTTATTTTACCTGAGAGATAACAAAGACAAAGGATGAGTTGTGACAGAGAGTTCACAATCCTGACTAAGCCCAAAACATTCACTGCCCTATCAAAATCCACTCTTTACACTTAGGGTGAAAAAGAAGTTTTTAACTCTCCTCCAGCAAACAGGTCTTCACTGAGCATGCAGTCATGCTGCCTTCCTCATATTTATTACCTATCATTAAACCTTGCAGTACATACTGATGATCAAACCTTGCAGTATATGCTGATCAAACCTTGTAGTACATACTGATGATCAAACTTTGCAGTACATACACTAATGACACTGAACATTGCACTTGGAATGCTGTAGTCCCATACAAATACCAAGATTCATCAGCCTTTAGTTTCCCATAACTTAATGAACTCATGCAAAAAAAAAAAAAAAAATATTAATACAAATTTCAAAAGTATAAATTCAAACAAACCAAGACAACCTTAATTAGCATCACAATCCATATCCCACATTATAGTAAAAGCCAAACATTTTAACAAGCAGGAACATTCTCAACCTCTCTCAAAAGTGCTCACCTTGAGTGTCTGGCTGCCCTTGGGTCGAGGTTTGGTCGGTGGAGGAGGAAACTTAGCCCGTCGGCCAGTGGTGAAGGCTTGGGGACCATAACCCTCTCCCCAGTAGTCCTCCAACCGTCGAGAACATAAGCTGTCATCCTGCCAGCCTGAGGGCAATGACAAATGATATTAATACTAATTAGTAATGTGTACCTCAACATGTCATTATTACTGAATAACAATGTTCAATATAACTTTTCCTAATACATTTACCCTTATTAAATAATAATAAAGTACTTCAAAGTTCACAGTACATGAAACAAGTTTAAGCAAACCGTGTGTGATGCATTTATAAGATCAAGAAAAAACATCATTACAAAATGCAACCTGTGAAATTCAGTAGTACTAACATAAATTAAATAATGGCAAATAAAACAGACAGACACACAAACACACAGACATGCAGACACACACACACACACACACAGTATAACGCAACAATAATAATATACATAACTCAATGGCAGTTGTTGAAAAACCAAGTATGCAAAGCAACCAGAGAGTCAATCAAAATTTAAACACTTTTCTAAGCTGATAATTTTCATCACTGAAAACTGTTTCCTAGTAACTTCACTAGCAGAGAGAAAGTAACTAGGTGACCTAAGTTAAACGTTATAAGTAACCAGTGCACATCACATTCTTCATCTACCTGAGAAAGCTTCAGCGTATAATTCAAGAACACTATTCACTAAACTAATATTACTATGTAACATCAACAGTAATGAAGATATATTTCACTTCCACTTTATGAATCAATTTTTAATACACACACACAGAGGGGAAGCAAGAAACAGAAATTGAGAGAGAGAGAGAATCAAGTGAGAGAGAGAGTCAAGCAAGAGAGAGAGAGAACCAAGTGAGAGAGAGAGTCAAGCAAGAGAGAGAGAACCAAGTGAAAGAGAGAGAACCATGCAAGAGAGAGAATCAAGCAAGAGAGAGAGAATCAAGTGAGACAGAGAATCAAGTGAGAGAAAGAATCAAATGAGAAATCAAGCGAGAAAAGAGAAAGAGAGAGAGAGAGAGAGAGAGAGAGAGAGCTAACCTTACAAATATACAATAAAGCATCAAAATTAAACACTAATAAACCAAGACAGTACAATTAAAAGTCTCTACAAAAAAAGATTAAATTACATACAAATCATTAGATCATAATTAGGGGAACTTAACAGCCTCATAGCTGAACTGAAGAACAAATTTCAAAGGAATGAATGTAAGGAAAAATAAATGCATAGAACAATAAATACTTACAATATTTGTATTAAAAAATCACAGAAAATACAAGAGCACTGTAACACATAAACACTACTAGATAACACAAGAAGTTAAGTACGAAATCATTTAATTAAAAAAAAAAGAGTGAAGGAGGCAGCAAGAGATGTCATCAATTTAACATTATCATACCCATGATTACATATTCACATTATCATAACCATGTTATCATATTCTCACTACAAATACCATCTTATCATATTCACATTATCATAACCAGTTTCATACATCACATTATCATACCATGTTATCATATTACATTATCATACCCAGTTTATCATATTCACATCATACCCAGTTATCATATTCACATTCATACCCATGTTATCATATTACATCATCATACCATGTATCATATTCACTTATTACCACTGTTATCAATTCACATTATCTTATATATTCACATACACAAGAACATGACAATTAATATAACCATGTTACAATTCACATCATAACCCAGTTAATCATGCAACATATCATACCCATGTTATCATAATCACATAGATACCCATGTTAATCATATCACATCATAACCCATGTATCATAATTCACATTATCAGTACCATGTACATAGTCAAATCATACCATGTTATCATAGTCACCTTATCATACCCATGTTACATAACACATATCATTACCACTATAACAAGCTAGTCACATTATCATACCCATGTTTCATATCAACATCATACCATGTTATCATATTCACAATCATTACCATTGTATCATTATTCACATCATAGCTCGAATGGATACAAATTTCAAACACATGACCATGTTAAATTCACATATACCATGTTATCATATTCACATTATCATACATGTTATCATATCACATTAATAACCCAATGTTATCATATATCTTAAATACAAGAATAAGTGAGAGGAGGCAGCAGTAGGATGTATCAATTCACATATCATACCAGTTATCATATCACATTATCATACCCATGTTTATCATATTCACATCATACCCATGTTATCATATTCACAATCATACCCATGTTATCATATTCACATATCATACCCATGTTATCATATTCACATATCATACCCATGTATCTATTCACATTATCATACCCATGTTATCATATTCACATCATACCCATGTTATCATATTCACATTATCATACCCATGTTATCATATTCACATCATACCCATGTTATCATATTCACATATCATACCCATGTTTCATATTCACATATCATACCCATGTTATCATATTCACTATCATACCATGTTATCATATTCACTACATACCCATGTATCATATTCACATCATACCCATGTTATTCATATTCACATCATACCCATGTATCATATCACATTAACATACCCATGTTATCATATTCACATCATACCCATTTATCAATATCACATCAATCAACCCATGTTATCATATTCACATTTCATACCCAGTTATCATATTCACATTATCATTACCATTGTTATCATATTCACATCATCATACCCATGTTATCATATTCACATCATCATACCCATGTTATCATATTCACATCATACCCATGTTATCATATTCACATATACCATGTTACATTCACATCATACCCATGTTATCATATTCACATTATCATACCCATGTTATCATATATCACATTATCATACCACTAGTTACATATTCACATTTCATACCCATGTTATTTCCATAAATTCACTATCATACCCATGTTATCATATTCACATTATCATACCCATGTTATCATATTCACATTATCATACCCATGTTATCATATTCACATTATCATACCCATGTTATCATATTCACATATCATACCCATTATCATATTCACATCATCATACCCATGTATATATTCACATTTCATACCCATGTTATCATATTCACATACATACCCATGTTTTCATATTCACATTATCATACCCATGTATCATATTCACATCATACCCATGTTATCATATTCACATCATACCCATGTCATCATATTCACATCATCATACCCATGTTATCATATTCACATTATCATACCCATGTTATATTCACGTTATCATACCCATGTTATCATATTCACCATCATACCCAATGTCATCATATTCACATTATCATACCCATGTTATCATATTCACCAATGTATCATACACATGTACATATTCACATTATCATACCCATGTCATCATATTCATATTATCATACCATGTCATCATATTCACATTATCATACCATGTTATCATATTCACATTATCAACCCATGTTATCATATCAATATCATACCCATGTCATCATATTCAATATATCATACCCATGTATCATATCCATTACCATACCATGTCATATTCACATTATCATACCCATGTTACATATTCATATTATCAACCCATGTCATTATATTCATATTATCATACCCATGTATCATATTCATATCATATACCCATGTCATCATATCATTATCATCACCCATGTTTATATTCTTTATCATACCATGTCATCATATATTCCCATGACAATACCATCATACCCATGTCCATCAATATTCACATTATCATACCCATGTCATCATATTCATTTATCATCCATGTCATCATATTCATCATATCATACCCATGTCATCATATTCATACCATCATACCAATGTCATCATATTCACATTATCATACCCATGTCATCATATTCATGTATCATAACCAATGTCATCATATTCATACCATCATACCAATGTCATCATATTCATTAACCATGTCCTATTCTTTACCAATGTCATCATATTCACATTATCAAACCAATGTCATCATATTCATACCATCATACCTAATGTCAATCATATTCACATTTCATACCAATGTCATCATATTACATACATACCAAGTCATCATCACATATCATACCAATGTCATATTCATACCATCATACCATGTCATCTATTCATACCAATGTCATCATATTCACATTATCATCATGTCATATATTCATACCATCATACCATGCATCATATTCAACCATCATACCCATGTCATCATTCATACTATTATACATTCATCATTTCATACCATCATACCCATGTCATCATATCATACCATACCCATGTATCATATTCATATTATCCATGTCATATATTCATACCATCATACCCATGTCATCATATTCATACCATCATACCCATGTCATCATATTCATACCATCATACCCATGTCATCATATTCATACCATCATACCATGTCATCATATTCATACCATCATACCATGTCATCATATTCATACCATCATACCATGTCATCATATTCATACCATACCTATATCATCATACTTGTGGAGTTGGTACATAAAATATTAAACATCAATGTTATAATAAATCTAATTTCAGCAAAAAAAGTTTTGGCACGTCAAGAAACACCGGCCATACTGTAACAACAATAAAAAAAAAAAAGCTTGACTGGGTATTATTCAAGCATTTTATAAAGACTCGTGGAGATTTAACACGAAAACACGTGCAAAGGTCATTTAAAAAAAAAGATGGATACTGGAGCAGTAAGAGTTATATAATAATGTACAGTAATCTATTACGACAAGGATAAAAGCTTATTATTACAAGCAAATCACTATAATAAACTATGTCAAAAGTAAATCACTACACAAGAAAACTATGTCAATATGGTATTAGCTTTCAGATTTAAGATTATTTTAATTAAATAGAGCACAAAAAGTAACTTTCAGGTTGAAGATTCCACAAGAGAGTAAGTACACAGTGTGAATGGAGTACAAATGTAACATGCACATTCATCACAAGAGAGTACACAGTGTGAATGGAGTACAAATGTAACATGCACATTCATCACAAGAGAGTACACAGTGTGAGTAACATGCACATTCATCACAAGAGAGTACAGTGTGAATGGAGTACAAATGTAACATGTACATTCATCACAAGAGAGTACACAGTGTGAGAACTAGCAACATTATAACAAGAGAGACAGTGTGAATGGAGTACAAAAGTAACAGTACATTCATCACAAGAGAGTACACAGTGTATGAAATCTAAGCATCAACAAAATAAAGTAATGGTAATCAATAGGGAAAAGAAACACTGTGTTTTGAACTACAAACTGGAAAGGAAGACCTCAAACAAATAAACCTCAACACATCTTCTTAAGTGTAACTGAAGTGAACTAATTCTATACAAAATCTAAAATACAATGCTAAAGAACGTAATCTGATAGCAAAAGATAACATTGTTGAATTCCTCAAGCCTGTTGAAATGTTGAAAACTGAGGCAAGGCAACTTTCAAAAACACCTAGCTATGCTGATAGTGATGAAAATGATTAAATAAAAAGTTAAGAGAAGGATCAAGGAAATTTGGTACATAAAAGCAAAATTTTACTAATGGGAACAATAGAGAAACATGGAGATTTGGGACAAAAGTCACTGAGTCAACGTGTGGTGAGGAGTCGCGCGAGCCACTCAGTCAGCTAGTGATAGAGAACATGAGCCGGTGAATACATTTCAAACTTTCAGGCCCACAAACACTCCTTCAATTCACTCAAAGATCTCAGGCCCCTCAGATGAAAATGATTAACCAACAAGTTATAGAAAGCGTTCTTCAATAAGGCCAAGAGTAAAATAAAAAAAAAGTTTGTCACGCTAATCTCTATATACAGTTAGTAAATTGCAACTGTATTTAAAATGATTCATAAAAACAGTGGGAAAAATATTTAAATATGATTACCCAAAATCTGGGCCAGCAAAATCCTATCAAATAAAATTGTATCTAAACGTGAATTATTTTTTCACGTCTATCCATGCAATCTACAACTTACTTTCAATTCACTACATTAATATACATCTTTAATGGTCCCACTGCCAAGTTTTAAATGTAAAAAATTTACCTTCAAAATACTGTAACGCATAAGGAAAGGAGCACCACGATGTTAAACTACAAGGGCACTACCATTGTTCTCACATATCATTAATGAAATTTGATGATTGTAATACTGTACTGACAGTGCAGTAAATGCATCACGATGAAGATCCTTATAAATTTTCCCACCAGTGAGATCATCATCAGAAAAGATACAAGAGTTTAAAAGTATTACAGGGCCTTCAATTTACACGTAATGTGTTCTGAAACTCTACAATGTTCAACATTAGAACATTCCATAGAACAACATAAAGGATTAACGCATTTCAGACCCTATCATTCTATTTATTTTTCTCTAAGACTTTTTACCTAGTCTCTTACCCTCAAAAGTTTTAATCACATACACATAAAGAATATTTCTATGGATCACAATTTCTACTCTTGTACCTCGAAATCATGATGCACAAAGCATCAGTAGAATGTTTAATTCCAGCCACCAACCAAAGAAATGCCTTCACAACCATTCCTCCTCCAGCTTAGGTAGTCCCTATCATTGCAAGTGCAAGTCACTTGTTTCATAAGACACTAAGTAATTCCAAAATGCCAGCACTGTAAGTGTGAAACCTTGTAACTTGGAGTCTTGTAACTCAGGGCCATGCTTAATACAGGTACAAAGAAGGAAGGTGAGGTGTATAGGGTTATCCTGAGCCAAGACAACACTGAAGGTATAACAGCAGACCATTATGTTGACTCCAAGATGCCTGCATAACTTGCTAGTATGATCGTTCTGTGGTAATGTTGTTAGAATTGCTGATAAGACAGATTCTAAATATCATTTTCATCTCATTCTTGTTCTTTAATAACTAATTTAGCATCTGTCCATTTCGAAGGCAACTGTTTTTCTAATGATTACCCCCCCCACCTCCCACCAAAAATGTACAGAACAGCCTCTCCTTCGCTTAACGACGGAATTCCGTTCCTAAGACCACGTTAATAAACGAATTTGTCACTAAGTGAGGGCATACTATAATGGTAATGGGTTTGTGTCGACCATCTTTGATATTGTTTTAATGTTGCCTTGCACCATTTATAACATTCCTGGTATATTTTTAAATGTTTATACAGTAGTGTACTGATATTGTAATAACAGAATAGAGGAAATCAGCTCTAATATACATTATTTAAGCATGCATACTGGTCAGAGAGCCTGTCATAAGTCCGAGTTCATGGTAAACGAAGTAATGTTGCTAAGTGAGGAGAGGCTGTACTTCATTTTTCCCCACATGAATTGTTCCCATTAGCCTCTCCCACATGCATTACAATAGCAACAAAATGTAGTCAATCACTTCCATTACCATAAAGGCCCCTTATTAACTTACCTATACAACCCCCATAATGCAGAAAAAGCAGGAGTCTACGTCAGTCTTGGCAATGGACATGACCAAACTTTGTATAAGGAACAGCTTCACGGAATACTGTCGCATTGGTGAAAACATCCGCAGCACAATACAAACAATTTACATGTTATACATCTAAGCACTGACAATCACCTTGTGAAATTTATGGATGCTAAACTAGTTATCAAGAATGCAATGAAGACCATACAGTATTTAGAATCTGTCCTTAACAGCACTTAAACATTATCATACAGAACCAAAAAGCTTTATGTTAGCTTATCTTTAGCTTCCACCATGATAGGACGTTATCAGGCATCTGGAGCTAACACATGTAGATTATGTCTGGTATATACACCTGCATTATTCCTTCGCACCACCTCACTTTCCTTTGTACCAGTATATCCATATCCTCTGTGTAATGTATTCTCTACTGACTTCATAAGTCCCACTGTGAGAGCTTTAATTGCTGTTGTTAATAAAGGGATTTAAAGCATCCGAATGTCATTTATTCACAGTATTAATTACTGTGCATATACTGTAATTTAATATCATGAAGCCTCCATCATAAGAAAACAATGTCATGAGTAGTCAGAAACAACTGACATTATCACACGTCAATTATTATATTATATTTCAAGTGGCCGATTCCCACCAAGGCAGGGTGCCCGAAAAAGAAAAACTTTCACCATCATTCACTCCATCACTGTCTTGCCAGAAGAGTGCTTTACACTACAGTTTTAAACTGCAACATTTAAAACCCCTCCTTCAGAGTGCAGGCACTGTACTTTCCCATCTCCAGGACTCAAGTCCGGCCTGCCGGTTCCCTGAACCCCTTCATAAATGTACTTTGCTCACACTCCAACAGCACGTCAAGTATTAAAAACCATTTGTCTCCATTCACTCCTATCAAACACGCTCACGCATGCCTGCTGGAAGTCCATGCCCCTCGCACACAAAACCTTCTTTACCCCCTCCTTCCAACCTTTCCTAGGCCGACCCCTACCCCGCCTTCCTTCCACTACAGACTGATACTCTTTTGAAGTCATTCTGTTTCGCTCCATTCTCTCTACATGTCCAAACCACCTCAACAACCCTTCCTCAGCCCTCTGGACAACAGTTTTGGTAATCCCGCACCTCCTCCTAACTTCCAAACTACGAATTCTCTGCATTATATTCACACCACACATTGCCCTCAGACATGACATCTCCACTGCCTCCAGCCTTCTCCTCGCTGCAACATTCATCACCCATGCTTCACACCCATATAAGAGCGTTGGTAAAACTATACTCTCATACATTCCCCTCTTTGCTCCAAGGACAAAGCTCTTTGTCTCCACAGACTCCTAAGTGCACCACTCACACCTTTTCCCCTCATCAATTCTATGATTCACCTCATCTTTAATAGACCCATCCGCTGACACGTACACTCCCAAATATCTGAATACATTCACTCCTCCATACTCTCTCCCTCCAATTGATATAAATCTTTCATCAACTAATCTTTTTGTTATCTCATAATCTTACTCTTTCCTGTATTCATTTAATTTTCTTCTTTTGCACTACTCTACCAAATTAATCCTCCAATCTCTGCAAATTCTCTTCAGAATCTCCAAGAGGCCAGAAAAACTGTCACAAGCAAGAGCAACTGTGACACTCCCATTTTTTGGTGTGATTTTTATCTTTAAAACTCCACGCCTCTCTGCAAGACACTCGCATTTAATTCTCTTAAACCAATCCATAAATATATGTAAACACCCTGGTGACATCACACATCCTTGTCTACTGCCTACATTTACTGGGAAAATTAATTTCCCTCTTTCTACATAATCTAACTTGAGCTCACTATCCTCGTAAAAACTCTTCACTGCATTTCAGTAACCTACCTCCTATAGCAACCTGCAACATCTGCCACATTGCCCCCCTATCCACCAGTCATACGTCTTTTTCCAAATCCATAAATGCCCATAGACCTCTTAGCCTTTTCTAATTACTGTTCACTTATATGTTACATTGTAAACCCTGGTCCACCACCCCCTACCTTTCCTAAAGCCTCCTTGTTCATCTGCTCTCCATTCTCCATCTTTCTCCTTCAATCTTTCAATTAATAAAACTCTACCATCATTTTACCAGGTTACTCAACAGACTAATCCCCCTATAATTTTTGCCTCTCTTTTGTCCCCTTTGCCTTTATACTAAGGAACTATGCATGCTCTCTGCCAATCCATAGGTACCTTTACCCTCTTCCATACATTATTAAATAATTGCTACAAACCACTCCAAACTATAATCCCCACCTTACTTTTAACCATTTCTATCTTTATCCCATCAATCCCGGCTGCCTTACCCACTTTCATTTTACTACTGCACTCACGAACGTCCCCCACACTCACAACTGGCTCTTCCGCATCCTACAAAGATGTTATTCCTCCTTGCCCCTATACCGAAAGCAAGCTTTCCCTATCTTCATCAACTTTAACACTTTCCTCCAAATCTTCTCTCCATATTCCCCAATACTCTAACTCTCATTTAATAACTCTCCTCTCCTTTTTAATGATAAATCCATTTGTTCTCTATGCTCCTTAACTTGTTAATCTACTCCATAACTTTTTATGATTTCAACAAAAATCTGTTCTAACAATCTCTCCCACTCTCTCATTTTGCTCCTCTTGTTACATTGCATCACCACTCTCTGAACCTCTCTCTTTTTCTCCATTACTCTTCCCTCCTTGCATCACTTCTACTTTGTTAAAAACTTCTTCATATTCTAACTTTTTCTCCCTTACTCTCTCTGTACATCATCATTCCACCATCGTCCTCCTCTTCCCTCCGCACCACTGTCCTGTAACCATAAACTTTTGCTGAACACACTAACAATACATTTTTAACTACCCCATACCTCTTCGACCCCATTGCCTATGCTCTCATTAGCCTTCTATCCTCCATAGCTGTTTAGTATCTTACCCTACTGCTCTCTTTTAGTTAATAAACCTTAACCGTACTATCTTCCCTGATTGCTTCTATTCTCCTTGTATCCCATCTTCCTTTTTACTCTCAGTGTAGCTACAAACTAGCAAGTGATCTGATATATCTTTTGGCCCCTCTTTAAAACATTACATCCGAAGTCTACTCAACAGTCTTTTATCTACTATAATACATAACCATCAAATACTGTCATTTTGGCTTACATCATATCTTGTATACTTATTTATCATCTTTTTCTTAGAATATGTAGTACCTATAACTACAACCCCATTATATACATAGTTCAACAAAGGGCTCCCATTATCATATACACCTGGACACCCAAACTTACATACCACACCCTCTCTAAACGTTCTCCTACTATAGCATTCAGCGTCCCCTACCACAATTACTCTGCTCACTGGTTCAAGGCTCCTATACATTCACATAAAATCTCCCAAAATCTCTCTCTCTCTCTACATTCCTTTCCCAGGTGGCATACACGCTTATTATGACCCACTTTTCGCCTCCAACTTTACCTTTAATCCACAATAATTCTTGAATTTACATTTCATATTCTCTTTTCTCCTTCAAACTGATCCTTGACATTACTTGCTCACCCTTCCTTTGCTCTCTTCAGTTACTCCAGATTGATCCCATTTATTTCCCCCCAACGAAATCTCCCCTACACCCTTCAGCTTTGTTTCGCTTAGGGCCAGACATCCAACTTCTTATATTTCATAACATCAGCAATCATCTGTTTCTTTCAATTTTCCGCCACACCATCACCACGCACATTCAGACGATCCCAGTTTTATTAAGTTTTTCTTCCTCTATTTTTTGTTTAAATGTCTACACGGAGAAGGGTTTACTAGCCCATTGGCTCCCGGCACTTTAGTGCTCATACGATACGCATGGCTTACGGAGGAAAGATTCTTTTCCACTTCCCCATGGACAATAGAAGAAATAAACTTATTAAAAAATGAATTATTATTAAAAATAATTCTTATGATACCTGTTATGCTTGTTAAGATGTATGATGGACATTATTCACATAGAGAAACATACTTTTCTAAAAAAAAGTGGAATGCCAACTGTGTTAAATAAACAATGAAGTGAAATTCTTGATTGCGCAAATTTCACTGAGTGGTTTTTCAAAGTACACGACACATAAGAAAAATTTACAACATTATATGGGGGGGGGGGGGGGCATCCCGGTCTGGTGGTCAGGGTGTAAAAAAGCAGAGTTGGCACTGGCCTTTGTTAAGTTTCTTTAGTTTCAAGATGTGTGAGATGGGCAGGTATGTAAAACACACATAATTTGTTTTATGGTTTTAGTTTAATGCAGTGACTACCAAACTCTTATGCTCACATTATTCTTCTTCAACCAGTAGCCTGGTACAGTCCTCCTCCATGATTTAGAAGTGAGAATGAAAAGATGAATGCAAGTGTTAGACCATTTTACTTGCATTCCTGTAGTCATCTTATTAAAATAAAGGTAATTTCTCTAGTGTAACTGATAACATTCATTTTACAGGAGGACACTGTGGCACTGCATCATTTGCTAATGTTTATGGTGATGTTTTGGATTATTTGGTGGTAACCCAACAAAATTATAAATTTTGGATTTGTACAGTATGGGGCCTCTCTGTTGACTGTGGTGCCAGTAGGGTAATTATATAGAGATCTTTAGTTGTTGGTCAGTTCCTGGCATTGTTTATCATGTCAATTTACTATGCTGTAAGAGCTTTCATGTGGCAAGAGAATTATAGGATTGAAGAAAGTGTTTTAAGTATATGTATCCTGCTCATCATTCAAGCAAGTCATTGCTGTAGAAACATTAGTGACCACGAAGAAAGTGAAATTCACATCCTTTCCTAGTTTTCAAGTTCATGATGGAAATTTGAGTTAGGTTAAATCTTTTATGTACGGTTAAATGGTTATAACAGTCTGATTCAGTTGGCCTCCTTGTTTGGTGAAGCCATACATCCAAGAAATGCAGTGTGTCAATAACTTCGTTCTCCAAAGATTTATATATGAAAGCTCTACCTTGTTTAGCCTGAAGTGTTGTAAGCAAGCACTAAGATTGTCAACACAACATCACATCCTTGAACGAGGAATGTGGCGATACCTTAGGCATCGTTCCCAGGCATTCAACTAACATTTCAGAGATCAGATAAACCAAGTAGGAGCCTTCTATACATTCACCTTGGGAGGAGGGTTTATGACCCATAAGGGATCAAATGAAGCTATTGGTATAACAAAAACCTTCAAAGATAAGACCCTATACTCCCTCTAATCCATCATAATTTGGAAACAGAAAGGAGTTGCTAAATTGACTTTTCACCTGTTGGTCACTAAAGATTTGCAGTGAGACCTACTTAAAGCTAGAAGATAACACAAGTAAACACGTTCTCTAACCTTAAATTCTTCCCCACATATTTCACTGCAAATGTAGATGGACAAAATACACCTATGCAGAAAATATAAAAACAAGAATGAAGATATACATTACTAATGCACCCAGTCAAACACACACAACCCCATATTATGCATGCTCCTACATCAACATGTTGTTGGAGTCATTACAATAAACACACAAAAAAAAAATTGTGATACTATCTGCTGAAATCAGCACTCCCTAGACCACCATCTTGGAACTAAGGAAGCTAAACACAGCCCAGTTAACCTTCTGAGTGCACAAGTCAGCTATTTTCCACCAGACCACCCTACCCTGACCCCAATACAAGCTGTAAAATTGTAATGCCACTACCACAAGATAAAGCTCGTACTACAGAGAAAACAATGTAATCCATCCAAGATATCACTGCCATATCGTGTATCTGCCACACCAAAACTATACTACCACATAAAACTAAAATTGGGTTATCACAATAAGAGATATAGAGATGCAAGAGAGTTTTCCTTCATTGGTAATGAGGCAACCTCATAACTAAGTGTTTAATGCAATTTTCAATATAAACTTTCAAAATGTACTTAATAAATCAATTACACCATACTTTGTTCAGTAACAATTATTACAAATGTGTCGCTTTATTCCCATTGTTACAGTGAAACATAACCCTAATAACACTGAAGCACAGACAGTACTATGCACCCAACAACCACATCAGATGATGTCAATACTAGTAGAAACAACCAAACCATTCACCAGGAATCATCAGTCAGTATCTAGTGAAACAACCAAAATCACCAGGAACATCCAGTTCTAGTATAGTGAAACCACACATCACAGGGGACATCATTAGTAAGAACTAGTGGAAATACCACCAGTAACCACTCAGTACTAGGGAACACCACACATCACCGGGAGCACATCAGTACAAGTGGAACACCACACTCACCAGGGACCCACATCAGTACTAGAGGGACAACACAAATCACCAGGGACCACATCCGTACTAGTGGGACATCAGCATCAACAATTTAAGGCTCAATCATGCTTTCACAAATTTAACAATGTTTATATAGTTTTCATCTATTATCTACTGCTTATAAAAGAATTTTTACTAAAGTGCATTGTGCAATAATAACTTTGCCATTTAAGTTACGTTCTTTAGTTTATGACCAAATACTAATACTTCAAATTAAAACTTATCTTTTGATTAAGCATGCAGCATAAGGATCCGTGCACATAATCTGTACACTGTACATAGTTTAGTTTACTGTGATAATATACACCTTGCTAATTGAATATATATTACCAGAATACAAATTTGGTTTTTTTATTCCCAAGAGCAATTCTAAATTAACATTATTTTATTTACCCCATTTTTATATGGCAAAACAAAAACAATTTCAGTATTTCATTCCCCATAACAGATATACACATCACATGTGTGACAAAATTCTCCATTCCTCTCAGGCAGGAAAATTATATACATCAAGTGACTAAGCTTCAGAGTATGAACTACAGTACAGTGTTTCATTCATGGTAATGGTGAAGATTACCACTGTTAGTGTGACATCAGATCAAGTAAATATCTATGGACACACTCAACTTTAGGTATTGAACCACCGACTACACAAAACTGTCAATATTTGTTCGGTGATAACCAGTATATTTGATGAGTTGGTAATTGTTAAGAAATTGGCTGATGTAAAAAGGAACATACTAACACCAATGTCAAATGTACTGCACACATCAAAAAGCAAAACTAAAAAATCGTGTCTAGTTAGCTGTCAGTCTTCTTTCTCACTGCATTTCATAGTCTGAATATACTCCATCAAACACTTACCAATTTCTTAAGTATTCAGTTTTAAACAAATGCGCACAACACAGATTACGATATTAAAAATCCATGAAAGCTCCCAGCTGGTTCTTGTTTAAAAGGTATAATGTCAGGAAAAATGTTCCAAGATTTTACACACTGTCTATGACCTAATATATACTGGAGGTCCCAAATCCCAGTTGCAGTCCGGATTTTTATTTTTCAAATTATAAAGTATTTGGTGATAAGATAGAGCAAAGGCTGTATGTTTCACCACTTGTATTACGGCAAAGGGATGAAAATTTAATTGGTTCATAAGCTCCCCAGTTTTAATGCATGTTGTAACTTCAGTGTTTGTAAGTTGGAACCTCCTGCAAACATCTCCCTGCAACAACTGCAGCTTTCACTCTATATAATGTCTAAATATCCCCTACAATTACTAATATTCATTTAAATAAATATTAGGAATGAATAAAAACAAAGTTTAAAAAAACTAGCTACTTCTATTTATGGTTTGTGTATATCAGTTGGATACTAAAAATTAACAAAAAGCATTTTACTAACAGATTGAAAAAATCAATAATCCTACTTCACAAACACTGGCAAGCACCAAATGGAAATGTTGCATACACAACCAACAAAACTTCTATAAATGGACTCTACAGCCCTTGCCTAACTATTTACATATATTTGGGCCTATAAACTTTAAAAGAGTTTAAGGAACTTTGTAATGAAACAGTAATTTACAAAAAAATAATCATCAGACTAAGTAAAGATTGCAAGATAAGAGACCACAATATAGCTAATTGTATAGTGCACAGACTTCCAATCTTGGGTGGCTGATTGCGCTGTGAGTTACTTATAGAATGAACAAATTATCTCGTGGTGAACGCACTATAGTGTAGTTACATGTGAGTTCATCGGAGGGAGGTGAGAGATGTTGCAGAGTGCAGAGTGGGCGTGGGGAGTTTGGTGGCCTTCCCAAGCGGCGTGGGGGACCCTCCACACACTCACGGTCGGGGGAGCCGCTCAGGGGGGGTCGTGGAGGGGGATACACTGTCGTCCACCTGCGGGACCACAACCACACCGCCAACATTACTACCTCACCATATCAGGATGCACAATTACCTTCTCAAAGGACTTTGTTTACACTATTGATATAGGCTGCCACTAAGTATTTAACAAGCCCATAATGTGGCCAGTTCTCTCGTTTGGTGGGTACAAGGCTTCTTGAAAATATTTTGATGTGAATAGGTACTCGCAACCCTGGGGGACGACAAGCATTCCCTTTTAAATCCCAACGTGATATGTGTTACAGATGTTGCATTAATCATGTGGAGCACACAAGAGTTGATCATTGAGTAGGGGATGAATCCAAGTTGAGGCTGGAGGGAGGTAGCTCCCAGGTTAGCTAATCAGTAATATATGTTACCCCTCTTCAAGTTGAGAGGAGGCATGTACCGTATTCCAAAGTGAATACTAGCTACCAGTAGCTCTACACATAACATTTAGTAACAGCCTCATGTTAAAGTAAGGAGAGGTTAAACCAGTGATAAGTAGCTGCAATGGCACTACCTTCACTTAGAGGATCCTACTGTTCAAACTTTTTCCACCAGCACCACTTGCCAGCCACAGTGAAGTGCGAGCTTGCTGGAGAGCGAGTCCTCCACTCCGGCCTTGCTTTCAGCCGTCTACAGGAAGAGTTGACACTTGATGACTCACCCTCACTTACCTAAACTGCATGTTACTGGTCACTTTAGTCACGTGCTTCTCACAATTTGATTTTCGGTCATTATCAACGTTTTTATCACATTAATTTCTGAAGCAATATTTTGTACAATATATAACTTAAAAAGACAGTTTAATGTTCTTTATTCTTTCAGTCAAGTATCAGTCGTGAAGATCTTAAGGACAACAAAACTGCTATGTTGCATAATACTGCATCTTGCATCTACAGTATAACTATATTATTCTCAATTTTTATGTTCAACCTCGTATAAAAAATAATGATAAAAACCAAATTTAATTCTTAAATACTGTATTGTCAATAACAAGACAAGCTATATTTTTGGAGAAGTGTAAACTCTTTAAGACATAAGCTGCTGGGAGACACCCAATGAAATAAAATAGCTAAATAAATTAACCTGAACACCTTAGTTCAAATGGCCCTCAAAGTTGCAACATCCCTACCCTTCCTTCAGAGTGCAGGGACTGCACTTTCCACCTCTAGGCCTTGAGTCTAGCTAACTGGTCTCCCTTAATCCCTTCAAAAATGTTACCTCACTCACACTCCAATAGCTCGTTGTCATAAACACCACTTGTTCCCACTCCAGTGTTCAAGCCCATAGCATTTTAAACCTCCTTTACCCTCTTGAGCTCCTCAAAATGTTAACACAAAATTTAGAAATGAAATTCCTTAACCAACTGTAACCAACCTATGAAACTTGACACACATCTACCAAACATATACTAAAAATCAACGCACATGAAAAAGTAATAACCAAGAAAATAAAGTAATACATAAAATGTGGAAGAGGCTATGTCTAGGAGATTATTATTATTATTATAATCAAAAAGAAGCGCTAGGCCACAAGGACTATACAGCGCTGCAGGGCAGGAAGGAAGTGAGGGCATCAGGTGGCAAAAGGGAGATGGATGAGCAAAAGGTTACAGATACAGCGGGGCAGTGAGATGGTGAAAGGGTATAGGCGCAAGCGACGAACCAGCAAAGGGGATGAGGGGGAGTGCGAAAGGTATCAACAGAGGTTTGTGGAGTAAACAGTCGTTTGTCAAGAAGTAATGAGAGAGTCAGGATTAAAGGAGGGTCATCAGCAAGAGGGAAGGTAAGAGAGAGTCGTAGACACGAAGACGACGGTGGAGGTAATTCTGCGTGCACGTTGATAGAGGAGGGAAGTTCTAAACAGAATGTGGCTTAATCGATACTGGACCTGACATGCTCACAGAGAGGGACAGGGTGCATCTCCATGAGATACCCATGAGTAAGACGAGTGTGGCCATGCGAGGCGGGAGAGAGAGTGGTCTCCAACTTCGGCACTGATGACAGAAGACGGCCAGTAACCTATGCTCGGGTTTATAGAATGAAGTTTGTTACCGAGCAGAGTGACCAAGTTGTTTGCAACGGGTGCAAGGTGGGTAGCTATTGCAAGCAAAAAGTCCAGAAATGGAACACCTCGATAGGAAATTGAGTTGGTCTATACTGCTGACCGCGCAGCAGTGTCTGCCTGTTCATTGCCCTGTAAGTGACATGGACAGGGGACCCAACAAAAAACCATATCTTATATGTTTGGTGAGTTACGGCGTAGCAAAGTTGGAGATAGGAGCAACTATTTGGGCACCTATAATCAATATGTTAAAGTGAATGTCTCAATTTTAGTATAGCCTGTAGGACTAAGGAGTCTGAGTTACTACAACGGATTGACCAGGCATAGATGCGATAGAATACGTGCTGCAATAAAGGGCTACAGTTCAGCAGTAAAAATGCTAGTGAAGATAGTTAAATGCCCTGTACGACGCTGTCCGGAAACACTGCTGCGAATCCTGACGCCGTCTGAAGACTTAGAGCCATCGGTGTACACGCGGGTGGCATGAGGAATGGAGAGTGGAAGTGATATGAAAAAGAGAGGGAAGCAAACGTAGGCTGTTGAGCTTTCGAAGCAAGGGATTGAGAAGAACTGACCGAACAGGCTGGAACTTCCAGGGGGGTGGGAAAAAAAAAGTGAGATGCAACATGAACATTATAAAAGGTGTAACTTGGAAGGGAAGACAAGAGTGCACTGTAGGCGAAGAGAAGAGAAAAGGGACGGCGCCAACAGGGGCGGCGAAACGAAAAAAGAATGTCTACTAATATCGGTGACATTATAAATGGAAGGATTGTGTCGATTGTGATGAGCTACATAGTAGTACCAAGGCAAAGGGATCACGGCGATCAGACAAGGAAGGAACATTTGCTTCTGTATAGACGTCTCTCAAAGGGGAAAGAGCGAAAACAAGCACAAGGCACAAACGTAAGCCTGGATGTGTGGATAGACGTTAAGGCTAGAGTGAGAGTGGCAGGAGAGGGCGGGAATAAATTGGTCACCATAATCGAGTTTCGATAAGACGAGGGCTTGGAGGGGACAGAATGTAGGCGAAGCAGAGTTCGCGATCAGCTCCCCAGGAAAGATGAGCAGGTTTTAAGAAGGTTTAGCGGCCCACAGTGACAAGATGCCTTCAGAGAGGTAATGTGAGGTTTCGGATAAACGAACGGTCAAAAGATAAGCCTAGAAACCGACGTATCGTTCGGGGATACGGGTAGCATAGCGATACAAAGGATGATCGGAGATAACAGAGGTTCTAGAGAAAGTACACTGAAAGTTATTTGGTGAGTTTTGGTACTTTGAAAATTTAAACCAAGTGTGGTGGCCCAAGTGGAAACACGGCGACCGCATGCTGGAGAGAAACGCAATAGGTGACAGTCAGCGCCTGCCAAGGCAACAGCGAACGAAGTCATCCACATAGAGTGATGACCAAATATTGGGTGGACGAACTTAGGGCCAAATCATTTTATAGCAAGGAGAAAAAGTGTTGTGCTTAGAAACATCCTGTGGGAACCTTCAGCTGGACGAAGGTCGGGGAAAGGAAACATATTGACTCGAAACTCGGAAATGTCTGTCAGTTAAAAGTATCTTAAGGGAAGCGATGGTTAGATTGCCTCGGCAGCCTAAGGACTGGCCTGGGCCAAAATATTATACTCCAAGTTGTGTCATATGGCCTTTCAAGGTCAAGAAAATATGGCAATAAAAGGGAGTGATATTGCAAAGGCATTACGAAACATTCGTATCACATCGTAGTTAGTAAGGGGGTCTATGGTTAGAACGACCTTTACGAAAGCATATTGACAAGGGAGAGGGGACATGTTGTAGTCTCTAATACCACATTAAACGTTCGAAATACGGAGGCGTTTCCATCACTTTGCTAACTGCCACTTGTAAGAGCGATTGGGGCGATAATAGTGGGAGGCCTCAGTCTGTAGTAACCCGGTTTGCGGAAAGGGAGGAACAATGGCAGATTTCCACAGGTGGGAAGACTCCCTTGTGGCCAAATAAGATTGACGAGGAGTAAGGAGGATACAAGGGCTGACACGATGTATAGGTTGTAACATACGAATAAGAATGTCCTTCAGGCCCAAGCTTGCCGATGATCGGCAAGCTGAGGAGCGTTGCCTCCAGTTCTTGAAGTGTAAAAGGCACATTATACTGTTCTTCTCGAGAGAAAGAAAAGTCCAAGGGTACTAAAAACTCTCTGGCACCGACCTTTGAGGAAAGAAACGAGGGCATAGGATGGAGCCCTCGGGAAAAACGGACAGATGTGAGCCAAGTTCAATGGCAACGACGCGAGGGTTTGCTATATCAACACCAGTGACCCCGATAGAACAGGAGCGGGTCAGGAGCGTATTTACCACTCAATTTCTCACTTTTTTCCCACTGCATCATAGAAGAAGCAGAGGTGAAGGTGGAAAACAGTCACGCCAACAAGTGGTTTAGCTTCCCGGATGACACGGCGAGCGATCGACGCATTGCTTAAAATCAACAAGTCAGCTCAGCGGATCTATTGTACGGTACCTGCCCATGCAGCACGTTACAAACGTACTGCACGAGCAACAAGCAGGAGACCACAACGGCACGCACCTTCTGACGGAATGCCTGCCTGAGGTTTAGGGTATAGGACTGAGAAGCTGCGGTATATATATATAAACTGATGACGAGAATATGTTGGAGCTCAACAATGGAGGATGAGGAAGGAACACACGAAAAGCAGTGAGGTGTGATGTAAAGATACATTTGCCCGATTCAAACTGCCCGGAGGGGCTACGGAAAGTTGGTGAATAGGAAGGAGAAGTAAGAATGTCGGAAAATGATCGTGTCATGTAAGACTGGTAGAACCGGACCAGGTGAAGTTAGTGCAGTAGGAGAAGCGCAGACTGATAGATCGATGCAAGAGAGAGTATGAGTACGAGGATCAAAAAAGGGTGGGAGTACCCGTATTTTTAAAAACAGGAGGGGGTGAGAGGCAAGAAAAGCCACCAACTGAAATGAGTGAGTCACAATGAGACCCCCAGAGGAAAGGTGTTTAGGGCATTAAATCAACACGTAACTGAAGTGGTGGTGGTAAGGATGAAACAAGAAGGCAAAGTCTGGGATAGAAAATGACAAGAGAAGCGAGAGAGATCTACAGGAAACAAATTGTAAACCACTTATTCAAGTGGAACGGGCTGCAGTGAATGCAGGCGAGGTAATGGACAATATTGGACGAAGGAATATCATTGGTAGAGAAGGGACTTTATTAAAGGTCCCATCTGAGAAAGGATCCGAAGGAATCAATAAATTATAGCTGAGATAGGTTGGGAAAAACAGCCGAGTGTTACATTTTGGTTCTTGTAAGGCAAGCACCAACAGGAGGAGGAAAACCTGGAGAAAGCACCATCTGAAGCTCACCGATTACCTGAGGGCCGCGGATATTCCATGTTAATAGGCCATGATGGCGATGAAGAAAATTCAGGAATCTGTAGTTAAGCACCTACGGACTAGGGTGTTAGAAAAGTCAAGTGTGGTGGCATTGGAAGATGTTCAAGTAGCGAAGGAACGGAGCGTAGCGAATAATGGTGTTGTGAGCTGGCGGAGAGGGAAAGAGGAAGGTACAGAAGAAATCAGTGTCATTGAGGTTACGTCTCTGAAATATCTTACTGAAATGGCTCTTCAAGCTGTTTCTGATTCAAGATGTATGGGAGCCATATTGGAGATAGGAGGAGGAGGGTGAGTAAAGATTGGGACAGTAAAGGACTGTACCAAAGTAGAGGGGGCGGGAAAAGTGTACGGGACTGGAGATGAAGTGTGGGGGGGGGACAGAAGAGGCAGGAAACCTGGGAGGTGACAGAAGAGGGAGACCTTGGGAGGGGACGGGGTGGAAGGATAGTACGAGGAGGTGGTGAATCTCCACCCTTGTAATAGAGCAGAGTGGAGAGAGGGGAGAACTAGGTACAGAGACTGGAAGGTAACGTTGTGGCGGCGGGAAAGAAGGGAAGGAAGGGGCAAAAGAGATTTGAGCAATGAGGATTTTTTGGTTTCTGAGTAGAGGGAGCGATTGTTTAGGTGTCGTTACGAGGTTTGTCGATACTGGGCTTGTGAGGAAGGACGCGAAGATGTGAGAACAGACTGGTTGTAGTCGGGACGTCAGAAGCAAGGACAGCAAAAAGGATTAGATGCCGTAGTGGCAATGGGAGGGGTAACAAAAGAGGAGGCTGCAGAAGATGGGAACCCCAGAAGAGGGGAGGACGTTTGAAAACACGAGAATAAGAAACACGGGGTAGTCTCCCTAGGGGCGGAGATGCGTAAACTGCATAGCATAAGGGAGACTTCTGCCTCTTTGAGGCAACGGATTTCAGTTCATTTAAGTAGACTGGCAACGGGGGAGTACGAAGAGGGTGCTTCAATACAATTAAGGCAAGATGAGGTTGACTGAAGATGTATTTGAATAGGTCGTCGGCACACAGATGGGCACTATTCGGCATAGATCTGCAATATTTCGCTGGGTGACCAAAAACGCCAGCAATTATCTACATTGTTGCGGTGTAGGTTATCACCTTTCGAACTTGTAACGATGTCCGCGACATCTACAGAGGACGGGAGTTCTCGGCTGTCAAAGTTAAACGAAAGCACATGCAAGGGTAAGTCTCGCCCCCGGGCAGGGAAGGACATAAGTGTCTACTTTGAGGATTGGGAGATCTGGAATCAGCTGTTCAAAAATGTCATTGCCACATGATGTGAACATTCTGATGGACTATGGTATATGGGGCAGACCAGAATGACAGTTAAACCACTACAGAATAGAGAGGAAAGATGTTTTCAATAGGTTTTTGGGAATAGGAGTAGTAACGATTATTCGAAAGGAGAGAAAGATCATGAGCTTGGGTTGCATTTGGCCAGTGACGAAGCGAGTACAAGAGTAGAGAAGTGTGTACCGCTCTTGAGCGGTGAAATGGAAAATATCTCTGCCACCATGAGCAGGAGCGCTTTGGCAATACTATGTTCAGAAAGGTAGGCAGAAGAGAAGTTGGGTCTTAAAGTAAAGAATTAAGTCATTGTTGTGGTCCGAAACTGAGCGTGGAGAGGGAGTGCTTACGTTGTCGGTCGTTTCGAGTAGATGGGAAGGTAACGACGGAGCTCATCAGGAGATTGACGTTGCGTTTAGGAGTAGTGGACGGAGTTGGTCCGGCATGGTAATGGTGTGGGCAGATTCGAAAATTGCCGTAGTTAGAGGGAGAGCGGGAAGCATAGTCAAAGGAATGAGGTGCGAGAGGAGAAGTTCAGACAAAACGAAGGAGTCAGTCGAAGTCCCGGTACCTGATGAAAGCGGTGAGGAAAACAGCACCAGCAAGAGGTACAGTGGCTTCAGGAGTGTCCGAAGATGTGGTCCAAAACAAGGCAGGGTCGAATGGGTGCGGTTATCAAGAAGGGGCCCGGGGGTAGTGGTTTCATGGACTAGGGCTGCCATGGTTAGGGTTACTCCTTTGCTTTTTGTTTTTAGAAAAAAAAAGAAAGAAGAAAAGAAATAAAAAACAAAAAAAGAATAAAAAAAGGGGGGTGGGGGAGGCATAGATCCAGAGGAATGGAAAGGGCGGAAAATCTCCCTCGCGCCCAAGAGACTCGACACGCTGTAGGCAGATGCAGAGAAGGAACCGTGCCATACTACCTTCATGCCAGTAACAGCAATCCGGGATAGCAACCTAACATTGCGAGCTACTCGGAGGACAAAGATGAGGGCGGCGGATATCCGCCAAAAGCAAACTCTACGCCACACCCCCCGGAATCGAAAGAAAAAGGTGGCTTCCAGAGATACCACCCGTCGCCCCAAAAGACACCCAAAGTACTCCGGGATACCGGGAGGAGGGACGGGTGTCCTAGGCAATCCAGATTCCACGGAAACTACGCCACCGCCAAGAAACTCAACGGAATGGATGGACCCCGGTGTCTTTTCCCCTACCTAGGAACTAGCGCGCCTGTGGGAGAAATCACGAAGGCTAAAAAGAGGAAGGGCAAAAGGGAGGGGTGAGGAGGAGGAGGAGGGAATGGAAAAAGGGGAGGATGGGGAGGATGGGATAGGGGGAGGGGAGAAAGGGGTGGTTGGAAATTAGGTTCGGTCTGAGGAAGAAAGAAGACCGCAGGTCTCAATTCCTCTGACCAAGAGCCTCTTCACACGCCAAGGAGCCCCCCTTGAAGAGGCATGTCTAGGAGAGATGGACTGAGCTGCCAACTCTGGCTTGCATTCCCAGCAATTTTGTCAGACACCAGGTTTCTGTATCAAACTCTTCAACACATATCTGTATGATTATACTACTACATAACTTCTCTATTTAATGGACATGTTTAGAAATTATGGCTAAAATCCATTGGTTAAATTGTAATTTTAAGTCCTTTATTTTCAATGTTGATTGCAGTATATTTGTAAATTTTGTCTACACTAGTGTAAAGAGTACTTTAGTTCATTTTTTGCTATTTTTAACATTATTCAGATTTAACAGACTCCCTGACAATCCCCCTTATTAGACCATTATACTGAGGGTTCACTGTATTCTGCATGATTTATGAATGAGGGGCCGAGTATTTCATACTTAGTGGAAGAAAAGGTAAATAATCAGCTTCACCACCACGAACATTTGAAAAAGACGACAGTGAAGTAGTCTACCTCCCCCTCCTCTCAATATATTACTGCTATGGTGATAGTACAACAAAGGTGACAGCTGGCAGGAAACTTTCTCATACATCTTCCCTCATTTTATTTGACAAACAAAAACAGTTTTACCTATCAAAGTGTGAAGAATCTCTAGAATATGCCATGTGTTGGGCAGTCAGCTGTATCATAGATGCACCTCCATCAATATATATTGCACCTACACTACACAGCTTTACTGTTTAGAAGACTTATCACCTTTTTGTTATCAATTACCAACATGCTCAACAGTGTTTGTAACAACTTGACAAAGCTCCTGGAGAGTGAAAAGCTGCCACAATAAAATGTCACACTAGTTGCATGTGTCCCTTTACCTAAAAATCTGTCAGCAATTCTACTATTATTACTACTGTAAATCAAGCATTCAAATTCCATAAATTTGGGGGTACATTAATTATGTAAGACAAATTTTAAATTTTCTCTTGGATGACTTGCTCTTGCTCAAGCAGACTGACAAAATCATGAAGATACAATTTTACACACTGCTTAATATTTTTTTATAGTTTTATGGCATTTATCTTTTTTTTTTTTTTGTGCACTATGAAATTTCTGCTGAATGTTTTTCAATTGTGTTTACATGAAATCACACTGTGGTAATACTTTATAAGAGGTTTTACTCTAAAACAAAAAGTAAGAATGATTAGTAAATAAAAAAAAAAATCTGAACCTCAGAATAAGTTCAAGATAAGATACCTTAGTTTACAACAAAACCATAATTTGAAGATAAAACTTTATAGACTTCAGTTTATTAAAGCATTATCGTCACTCATAACTTGACAGTGGTTCATGATGGATCATATGCTCTCTGAGGTTTATTCTCCAAATTGTGGGTTAGTGGCAAATTGTTCTACGTATTGTGACTCTTATTATTCAAAAGTCAACTCATGGATTCTTAACATACTGTATTTTGATGTAGGTATTTTGAATCTAGTGTGAAATTTCCCAAATTACTGAATTCTGATAATGTTATGGGGTTGAATGGCCTGTTTCTTGTGCTCAGTCGATACAATAGAAGGCATACTAGCGAAATAGCTAAGAATATGGTCAACTGGAACAGTGGAATTGGCCAAAAATAGGACTCAAAGTGGGCAAAATTGCCAATGTGTAAATTACATTAAGACTGCTAACTTTGTGCCAGCGTAATTCCACAAGTTTTCCATTAAATTTCGTACTTTTGGTGTCATTACTTTCCGTAAAAGATTCTCTACCATTTCAAAAGATTTTTTTTTTTTTTTTTGATGGGGAAATTTTTTTTGGACACTGAGAACAAGCTTCAGATTGGGAGTCAGGACAGTGAAAGGGTTAATTCTGAATTGTTCACCATTCCTAGTTTTGTGGGACCTCTAAGAACCTGATTCCTGAGAGTTAATAGAGATGACTTTAGAGCAACAAGAATCATCAAACGAAGAGATTCAGTAATGCTACTCATCATTGATTGATTGCTCTGGAGGTCTGGTTGAGAGAATACCATCACTCTAGTCATTGCTAGACAAATCACATTAGCCACTCATTTTCATGATAATAATCATCATATGAAATAATTCCCACTGGGATCATTTTGGAATCCACACACGCTTAACTAGGATATTTTCCTTCAACTAACCCTTTAAAGGCAAAGCCTTAATACTAGCGAAAGACTCTTGACCCAAACAACCGAAGTTCCCTCTCCTTCCTTGGATTAAATGAGTGTCTGCCATTTTCCAGGCACTGCAAAACCTCTATGAAAGTGCTAACCCATAAATGTGATAAAAATCCCTTCAACAAAAGTTAAAGGAAATATTATTACATTAAGAGGTAAACTCTGAAAATGAGGCTCAATGAAGGGTATATTATGTAGAGGGGAAAATATATTCAGGAAAACTTCTTTGAACAGGGATGTGTGATGTTTTTTTAGTGTGTTTAAAATGCTCAGAGATGGAATTGTAAAATATATAAATGCTAAGATTTTGGCAGAGGTACATGATTAAATGATTAATTAAACCTGATATAAATGAGTTATCACAGGTGATCTTTGCTGATGGCACAGTGCTTTTGGGAGAATGAAAACAGAAGTTGCAAAAGTAATGGAGGAGTTTGAAAACATGTGTAAATGGAGGAAATTAGAAGTGAACACAAAAAAATATAGTGATACAAGTAAAAATGTACAAAGGATGAAAAATTAGAAGGACTATGGCAGAAGTAAACTTATTTAGATATTTGGGAATGGGTGTGTCAACTAAACTGTCTGCAAGATAAGGTAAATCACAGAAGTGATTAGGCTTGCAATTATCTTGCTGAGGTATCTGTGGAAGGAAGATGCTGAGGTGTTTGTGTAAAGTGCTAAATAGTCTGTGAAAGGAAAATACTGAAGAGTCTGAGGAAGGAAGAACTATCACTGGATCCCAAAAAAGAGATGTAATGTATCAGAGTACTGGATAGTGGTGCCAGTGTTTCTGTATGGGTGTGAGGCATGACCTTTGTATGATTTAGTAAGGAAGAGGATGAAGGTAATGAAAATGTACTATGAATATTATATATAAAACACAGAGTGAAAAGTAATAGATGGCAAGGTGGCATAAAAGATTTAAGTCATTGTGAAAGAGATTTTATGGAGATAATTTGGTCAAGCAGATCAAAGGGGTGTAAGGAAAGAAGTGTAGGGTATATCTGAGGAAAGGTTGTAAAGAGGGCTTGAAGCAGGTTTTGAGAGGTAGGGGCTTCAGCATCTAGCAGGCATCCGTGAGTAAGTTAGAATGGAGTGGGGACAAGTGGTTTTGAGATTTAACATGCTGCTGCAGTGTAAGTAAGGTAACAACTGGGGAAGGGATTCAGGGAAACCAGTTAAGCAGATGGCTTCATAAATGGGAACAGTGCCTACTCTCTTTAGAATGTGGTTTTCCCTCTTTTGGCCACCCAAACCTTGGAGGAAAGTGGCCAGTACAATTTTTCTTATACGTGGAACCTCAGTTTTCGAAAG
>NC_069453.1:32066071-32091241 GCF_026875155.1 Cherax quadricarinatus | reverse complement strand
ACCTCCTCAACCCAACCTTTTAAAAACATTAAAACCCACAAACATAAAATTTTGTCCCTTTAAACACGGGCATAAATTTTTTTTTTGAATTTTTACGTTAGATTATATAAATAAATAAAATGCGTGTTTTTTAACTTTCTAAAGTATAACAAGAGCAAAACAGTAAGTCAAAACCCAAAGTTTTTTCCCAACACTACCCCTTTTTAATGAAAAGTTTTATAAAGACCCACCAATGGAAATAAATAAACTCACATTTTTGGGTAATAAGAAATTTTTTACATTTAAGGTTAAAAGGGTAAAATAATTTATTTAATTGTATTTCCCCGGGGCCTTTACCAAAAAATAAACTTTCTTATAAGTATGACCCAGGCTTTTTTGGGGCCTGCTTTTGGACTGCAACCCACCCGCAGCCTATTTTTGGATCACCCCAAACCCAGCTAAAACACACAAACCCGGGTTAACCTCCAAGAAACCCAATAAATAAATTAAGGGAGAAAAAAAAAATTTATACAAAAACTGGGATTTTTTCCCACTGGAAAATGTTCTATCTTGGGACTTTGGCCCACTTTTGGAGTGCCAAAGGGTTTCCCGGGCCCCAAAAGGGTTTCCAAAAAAATGCCCTTCTGATTTGCTTTTTTGTGCTTTCCAACAACCGTATCACATACCATGTTATCACAAAAAAGTCAATAGGGAAAAGTAAAGGCCACGAAAACCGTCGGGGGGGGCATTTGCAGGGGGCTGAGCAGCACCGGGAAAACGTTCTAATTCTCACCAGTATAAAACGGGGGAGAGAGAGTTGCCACACTGCATGGTAAAACACATGGAAAGGGGACAGACGGGGTTTTGCCACACATGGTACAACCCAAGGCAATGACAGCCCGGGTTGCCACTTTCGGTACAACACACTGGCAAGAACAGATGGGTTTTCCCACCCTACATGGAAACAACACCCCGGGCAAAGCCCAACCCGGGTTTTGCCCCCACTACAGGTAAAAACACACTGGAAAAGGAAAGACGGGGGTTGGCCACCCCACATGGAAACACACACGGGAAAGGACAGGGTTCCCACACTACATGGTAAACACACGGGAAAAGGGACAAAACGGGGTTTGGCCACACTCCCGGGTACAACAAAATGGAAAGGGGACAGACAGGGTTGCCCCACCCACGGGGACAACACACGGGCAAGGCCCGGGGTTCCCCACACTACATGGTACAACTCCACAGGAAAGGGAAAACGGGACAGGGTTCCACACTACTTGATACATGGTACAAAAACCCCCGGGAAAAGGGGACAGACTGGGTTGCCACACGACCTGGAACAACACACACGGGGGCCCAAAAGGAAAAAGCCCTGGGTTGCCACACTACTTGGTACAACACAAACGGAAAGGACGGGGACGGGTTTGGGCCCATTTACATGGTAAAAAACAAACACACTGGCAAGGACAAAACAGGGGTTGCCACACAACATGGAAACAACAAAAACTGGAAAAGGACAAAACGGGGCCCTTCCCCACACGACGGGTAAAAAAACACACACTGGCAAGGGAACAAAACAGAGTTGACACACCACATGGAAACAACACACACTAAAGGGACAGACGGGGTTTTGCCACCCCCACATGGTACAACCCACGGGGAAAAGGACAGGGTTGCCACACTACATGGTAAAAAACACACTGAAAAGGACGGGGGATGCCACATAGGGTACGGGAAAACCGGCAAGGACGGGGTTTTGACACTACGGTAAAAACACACACGGGAAAGGGAAAGGGACGGGGTTTTGCCCACTACATGAATAAAAGGTACAAAAAAACCCCCGGGAAAAGGGCCCAGACTGGGTTGCCACCGACCTGGTACAAACACACTGAAAAGGGAAATGGGTAGCCCCCAAATGGTACGCACTGGCAAGGGGGGTTTTCACATTTACAGGGTTTTCAAAAAAAAACCCCTGAAAAGGACAGACGGGGTTTGCCAAAAACCACGGCCCAAACCCACTGGAAAAGGACGGGTTTTGCCCCACTCCAGGGGTACAACATGACAAGGACGGGGTTCCCAAACTTTAAGGAAAACAGCACTGAAAGGAATGGGTTGCCACCCCTTACTTTGGTACAACACACACTGGCGGGGGACAGACGGGGTTGCCCCCTACATAAATAATGGTACAACACCCCACTGGAAGGACAGACTGGGTTTGCCACATAAGGAAAAAAAACACCTGGCGGGGACAGACGGGGCTGCCACACCCCGGGTTAAAACCCACACACTGGCAAGGGACAACAGATTTTGACCACAACATGGTACAACACAAAACCGGGCCCAAAGGGACGGGACGGGGTTTTGCCACACATATAAAAACCCCCTGGAAAAGAAAAAGAGGGGTTTTGGGCCACACAGAAAAACATGAAACAACACATTTGGAAAAAGGGAAAAAAAAAAAGCCCGGGGTTTTCCCAAACCACAACAGGGTTTTAAAAAACACACTGCCCAAGGACAGACGGGGTTGCCACACTTACGAAAAAGGGAGAACGGAGAGGTAAAAGGGGAGGAAGGGGGAAAAATTTGGGGGGATTTAAGGAAGGAGTGGGGGAGGGGAAGGAGGATGGGGGAGGAAGGAAAGGGAGAGAGAGGGGGGGAAAGGGAGGGAGGTTTGAAGAGGATCAGAAGGGGGGGAAAACCTGAGGAAAAGATAGTGTAACAAAGTCACATTAAGATGACGCAAATGCACACACATTTCAACGTTTTCAAAAATTCAAGCCCAAAAAGTTGCCCTAAAATTTGGCAGGTCTTTTTAAAAAAAATTAAAATTTAAAAAGATTTTTATTGGGTTTGTGCAACTTTAAACCCGTCTTTATTTAATGGGAAAAAACTGTCTTTTAAGCCAAAAGGAAGTCTTTTGGATTGATGTGGGGATCTTTGTAAGCAAATTAAAAGTATTGAAATGAAAAATTTTATCCATTTCAAACTTGGCCCAAACGGTTCTTTATTTTAACTAGAAAACCCCTCCACAAACCAGTGCAGCACCACTAAACAGCAAATACCCCTAATCCTTTCCCCTAGCAACAGCAAAACTAGTACTACCCAACTAAATAGCCCCCAAAAGCAGCAATAAAAGGCTCCCAAAACATCCAGCAAAAGAGTTAAACCGAGGCCCCCCACCGCCAACAGCAAAAAATAAACACAAACAGCAAGCAACCACCGCCAAATGAAAACATCACCACATAGTAGCAGCTCGGGTAGCACTAGTAAAAAGCGCAAACCCCCACCAGCACAAGCAGCCGCCCAACCACCAGCACAAGCCCGCAGCACAACCACCACCAGCACAAGCAGCAGCACAACCACCACCAGCACAAGGAGCGGGACAAACCCCCCACCAGCCCCAAGCAGCAAACAAAAAACCCCCCACCCCGCACAAGCAGCAAAAAGCAGCAGCACAACCACCACCAGCACAAGCACAGCACAACCCCCACCATCACCACCACCACCAGCACCAAACCCCCACCAGCAAAAAGCAGCAGCACAACCACCACCAGCACAAGCAGCCCGCACAACCCCCAGCACAAGCAGCGCCAAAAAACCCCCAGCAGAAGCAAAAGCAGCAAACCCCAACCCCACCGCAAAGCACAGCACAACCACCACCAGCACAAGCAGCAGTACAACCACCATCAAAACAAACAGCCCCACAACCACCACCCCAAAGGCCCGCAGCACAACCACCACCAGCAAAAAGCAGGGAGCACAACCACCAGCACAAGCAGCCCTAAAAAACCACCACCCGAAAACAGCAGCAGCAGCAGCACAACCACCACCACAAAGCAGCAGCCAACCACCAAACCCGCACAAGCAGCAGTTTTCAACCAAACCCTAAACAACCCGCAACAGCACAACCACCACCAGCAGAAGCAGCAGCACAGCACAACCACCCCCCAGCACAAGGGAAACACACAAAACACCACCCCGCCCAAACAAACATAAAAAAACCACCAACAACAAAGCCGCAAAAAAAAAAAGACCATCACCACCAAACCCCAAAAAGCAGCAACACCCAAAAAAACCAAACCCCCCAGCACAAGAGGGAGCAAAAACCACCCCCCAGCAAACCACCACCACCACAAGCAGCAGCACAACCACCACCCCGCACTAGCAGCACAACGACCCCCACTAACAAAACCACAAAAAAATGCCCCGCACCAGACTAGGGACCACCACCCCCACCGGGACTAGCAAAAACCCCCAACACCACCACCCCTAGCCCCGCACCACCACCGGGATAATGCACCACAACCACCACCACCAAAAGCCCAAACCCCCAACCACACCAGCACTAAAAACCACAACCACCACCAGCACTAGCAGCCCAACCACCCTTCAATTCAATCTTAGGGGGATTTTAAGTGGAAAGACCTTAAGACTGTATAGTCTTTGGGGGTTTAAACCCCCAACCCGGCATTTTTAGCACTGCTGGGGACTGTAGTACCCAAGGATGGCCACCTCTTCCCAAAGGGAAAAAAAGATCAATGAAGTTATGAAGATTTTTTTAAAGGAAAAGATTGGCAAAATCTATTTTTACGAATTTACTAAGGAAAAGGATAATACAGGCAGTTTTTCCTGCAAATAATTTAAAAAAAAAAAAGGCATATAAAAAAAAACTTATACCCTGACGGGGGGTTTTTGAGTGGGGAAAAATAAGTTTAGGTGACCCATCAAACACAAAAAAAGGGGTGACTTTTTACAATCAAAATGAAAAAGGGTTTAGTTTTGGGACGACAATGTGAAAAACCCCTTGAGTATCTTTACGTAAAAAAAACCCGTTTCGCCCACAAGTGGCTTCAAAAAGCCGCCCAAAGAAAAAAGGTGAAGATCAGAAGGATTTGAAGAAATTTCATCCCCCAAGCCGAAAACTAAAAGGAAATGATTTACCTAAATTTTGGGGTTCCTAAACCCCTTTATCTCCCTTTTTTCCGTTAGCATGCTCAGTCCAAAAAACATTTTCCATCGGGGAAGAAAAAAAAAGTGAAAAAAATTCATATAAAACCCGGGTGATTTTAAGGGTTTACTGTTACCAATTGCTACTGCAGCTGGGGATTTTTGGAAGCACCCTTGCTTTATTTTGCGGGAAATAACTGGGGAAACTACGATTTACTAGCTATTTTGGGGTTTTAAATTTTCCTTGGGTAGGTAATAGGTTTTGAAACTTAAGAGGGGCCCTGACGTGGGGGCAGTTAAAACGATTTTTGGCAAAAAAAAAAAAAATTTCCCAACGTACAAGAACAAAGAAAAATTTTAAAACACTAAAAACTATTAACTTTAATAAAATACAGGGCATATACAAATTATCACATCATGCTAAAATAATCAGCATTAATTAAAATCCTATTAAAAATGTCAATGCCAAGACCCCCCCTAAAACTTTCTGAAGACCCCTTACAAGCACCTCCAGTAAATATAAAATCCACAAGGAGGGGGCAGGAGCACCTGTAAACAAGTAATTTTATGGGCAAGATGTGTGTACCCCATTCTCAACGACAGTCTTATAAAAAGTAACGATTCCTGCTGGAGGGAGGAACAAATACACACGTCCCGGGGAAACCCCAAAACGAAAGCTTGCTTCTATCTGTAGGTTCTATTTGAGCCTGCCATTTCGCAAGGACATATACATGCATGTGGCCCATGAAATCATCGATGTAGAAATCTGTTATAGGGAGAGTTCATTATTGTAGCCATCGCCTCGGCATCTGCCCATTAATTTCCTGGAACACTAACAGAACTCCACACCTTTGCGCCACGATTTGGAGTCGTGAAAGACTAAGGGCTAGCCACACCTAGAACTTTTGAGCCACGGGGTGAACAGAAGTACAGGGGGTCAAGGCAAAAAAATGAGAATAACAGCAGACAGTAAACCGACTTTTACGACAAGTGAAAACCAGGACTGCGTGGAGCCTCGCAGAGAACATTGGGGACTCAATGGAAACCCTCACGGGTAGCCCACTGCAAAGCTAACGCCAGTTTCCACTCTGAACTGCCAGTGAAGATCTTTCTTCATAAAGCATCAACAAAATCATGCTCTATGACATTACCCAAAGGGTCATCACTCGTTGGAGCACTGAGCTTAGGAGTCCAAATCCACTGCCTGCAAAGGCGTACCTCAATTATCCAAAAAGGAAGGGAGAAACCCAAACCTCTCTGAGACAGAAACAGAAAGGCCGCAATCTAGGATAGTAGCCTGCATCCGAGCACCACAGGAAATCTCCCACAATAACCATCCCCCCCCCTCCTACTGCAAAGACCGGAGCATAAGTTAGGCAGGCCCCGGGGTCAGGTAACACAAACCTAGCTCCTCACGAGGGAAAACTAGGGGAAGCTCACCAGAGGTTCCAACACAAAGTGCAGAATACACCTGTGATGGTGATAGTCATAAATGCTGGGGTTCTCACTCAGGTTTAAGCCATTCCTTTCCCACCGTGTTAAAGTAACCCAATGTCAGGAAAGGTTGTGTACAGGGGAGATACAGCGTTACTGACCCACGCACTGTGGGTTGATGTTTGCTCAGAATACGAGCTTTTTACGGCTCATTTATGCTGGTGAAGGACTCTGGACTCAAGGAACTTGAGGGTAACCTACCCTTCATTGGGTTAAAAACCCTTTTTTACCTTCCTTTTCACAAGGCATTGTAAGGCCAGTACAAAGTATAGGGCCCTTTACCAAAATTATACCAAGGAGAGGAATGGTCACCTGTCGGAAGGGTTTATACCCACAAAGCCACCTAGCAAACCAACTCTGCACCAATATGGCGGTAAAGACCCCCCTTGTACAGTGTCAATACCCCCCCCCCCCCCTCCTTCAAGCATACCCCACGCAGGGAGCCAGCTAGTGAACACGCTCATAACCTCACCTTATACCCCCTCCTCTACCTCACCAACATAACAGGTGTGTAATATTAGCGTCCCAAAATAATTGGACAAATTAAGTACATTTTTCCATCCTCAGCATCCACGTTTTTCTCAAACGATGCATCATCGAATTTATCTTTCTCTTATGCACTGAAACCTTACAGTGTGTGAGATTATATACATACATTATAATATATATATAATATAAATATAAAATAAAATATATATATATATATATATATATATATATATATAAATATAAATATATATATATATATAAAATGTATGCAAGGAATTCGCAAGAGCAGGCGAAATATACACAAACACTGATCTCTGGCTGAAGGAGAAACCTACGAACCTTTCAACAAGGTACGCAGTGCTTTACCACTACCCACACTGGACAATACCTTGGAGTCCAGCTTGCGCTAGACTTTGATCCAAGGCAGCCAGCTTTCAGGGAGAAGGCTTACAGCTTTTCATCTCATCCTTCAGCCAGAGATCAGTGATTATATAATATAATATAAAATATAATATATAATATATATATATATATATAATATATATATATATAATATATAAATATATATAAAATATATATATAAATATATAAAAATATATAATATATATATAATATATATATATATATATAATATAATATATATAATAATATATATATAATAAATATATATAATATATATATATATATATAATATATATATATATAAAATAATTATATACATATATATAATATATATATATATAATATATATATATATATAAATATATAAAATATTTTAAAAATATATAATAATATAAATATAAAATATAAAATATATATATATAATAACATATAATAATATAAATATATATAATATTCAAATGGCTTCAGGAAGAAACACCAAAATATTCTTCCTTTAAGCCTTTTTATCCACTTTTCTCCGAGGCTATGGGCCCACAATTTACACCAGAGTGACCCTATATATATATATAAATTTTATAATATTATATAATATATATATATAATATAATATATATAAATATAATATATATTAGTATATATACACGTATATATATATTTATAAACATTAACGTTATGAGGTTTTTTGGGGGATTTTCCCCCTTTTTTTTTTCCCCCTTTTTTCTTTGTTAATTATTTTACTCTTAATAATATATTTATTTAAAAAAAATTAAAAAAATTTTTTTATATATATATAATTAAATTAAATTTTTAAAAAAAAAATTTCAAGGGAAATTAAACCGGCAAATTACCAAAAAAAGATCTTGCTAAAAAACCTCAACCTGCAAAAAAACCATTTTAAAAAAAAACCCACCTACAAAACCGGAGCCGCTTTTTCCCAGTTTGCCAACCCCCCTTCAGGGGGAACTTCCTTTTCATCTCCCTTCCCTCTTTTTTTTTTTTAAAATTTTAATTTTTTTTTTATAATATATATTTTTAAAAAATTTTTTAAAAAAAATAAAAAAAAAAAAAATTTCAATAAAAATTAAAAAATTTTTAAAAAAAAAAAAAAATTTTATTATTAAATTTTTAAAAAAAAATATTTAATTTTAAATTTTTTTAAAAATAATAATAATTAATTTTAAAAAATAAATAATAAAAATTTTTTTAAAAAAAATATTTAAATAAAAAATAAAAAAATTAATAAAAATAAAATTTTAAAAATTAAAAAAAAAAAAAATTTTAAAAAAAAAATTTTGGAAAAAAACCCCCCAATTTTTATCCCCTTTTTTCCGACTAGGGGCCCACAATTTACCCCAGGGGTTTGACCCTTATTAATAAAATTTATAAATATTTTTTATAATATATATATATAAATAAAATTTATAAAAAATTTTAAATATATTAGTAATATACACTTATATATATATTTTTAAACATTAACTTAAAGTAGGGGGGTTTTGGGGGGGGCTGGAAACCAGACTAGGGGGGGGCCACCGGGCCCACTCTTGAAAAATTTATATATACTTAATAAATCACCCCGGGCCCCCTGCTAAACTTTTTAAATGAATCACCCTAAAATTTTTGCCAGGGGCATAGGAAAAAATTGGTTTATTTTTTTGATATTTAGGTTATTTTTCACGAGGTTTTTTTGCAATAAGAATTGGAATTTGCCTTATGTATTTTATAAAACCTTTTTTTTTTATATTTTAGTTGTTTTAAAAATTTTTTTTTTGGGCAAAGGTTGAGATGAGATATCGTTGAAAATTTTCCCAAATTTCCCCGGTGTAAAAGGCCATCGGGGGAATGGTAGTTCCCAAGTAATAAAACCCCAGTTTTTCTAAACGAAACCTTACTATCTGCCAGTCACTGAACCTGGGGAAAATTGCATTTAGCTGAATTTTCCCTTATATACATAACATAAATGAACAAAGAAAATTTAAATTATTTTTTCATTAGACAAGTAAAAAATTTGGGAAAACCTAGTCACAAAAAATTGTCCCCTTCGATACCTTAAAAACCACTGTCATATCCAAAATTTGCTCTGGACCTATTAATCATAAATGAAAAAATCCCTTCCCCAGGAATGTTGGTAAATATATAAATTTTGGGACTGAAATTTTAAAAATTAAAAAATAAATTATAAAAAAAAACACATTTAAAAAACAGGAGAAAAATAATTTTAAAATCAAAACCACCCCCAAAATTTTGACGGGAAATCAAGGTGAAACCTACTCAGAAAACCTCTGTCTAAACATGAAAAAAAAACCCGGGCCAGAGTTATAACACCCACAGATTTAAATCTGAGTTCCTGGAGCTGTCTTGCCCCCAGGCCTGATACTCAAGTTATGCAGGACTGCACATCCAACAATTTCGCCTCCTATTTGAGAGGTGTCAGCCCAATTTAAAACCTCTAACACGAAAAATTCTTCCCATTAACACAACGTCTGTTATTCAATTCAACAAAATGGCGCTGTCTTCAGCACAGACGCAGGCTTTCCGTTTTCTATGACATAAATGTTATTAAATACAGTATGGCCATCTATATACATATAAATACTGAATTTCTGGAAAATATATACAGTATTTCCACAGAACCATAGTGGAATGCTTAACAGTATCCTCATTGCTGACAGTTACGTTGTCAATTGAGACGCCCATTTTGTTAATAGAATATGAACAAGAATAGATAGTTTTTTCTTCCATTAAGTAAACTGTCATAAGAGTAAGGCAGCAGCACACTGCTGAGTGCGATGTATCCAACTTTTTTATAAAAAAATGCTACCCATCCCCCCTAGCCCAATACAAAATCAAGTCTTACGAAAGCCTTGTGCGGGTCGCTTGTCAATCTATACTATCACAACAGGTTTTAATGATGGTAATTTTGGCCTTTCGTGATCAAGGTTTTTAATTCCGCTACATATAGAAACTACGTATGCAACGTTAATATTGCAGATTCTTAATTATATTACATTCTTGAAGATACCCAAACCCGCTGGGGTCATACAGCGTACAGAGGTAGTTTCATACAGAATAAGATATGAGAACAAATAAGGAAGAGTACCATACCTTTAATACAAAACATTTTTAACGGTAAAGGCCTCTCATAATTTCTATGGACTATTACCGTGCATCGATTTGCTAAAAGTTAAGATCGTATCTGTCATTCTTAGTGTATGCCTTGTTATGTTACACAACGTTTTCTTTCACACGAAGGTGTTTTTGAGGTTGTGAAGTAGCATTCACTACAAGGGGTAAAGATTTACAGTGAAATGGGTCCCTAGGCAAAAATTATATAAACCCCATTGTGCCCTGGGGTAGTAAATGTATCATCTTGCTTTATGCGATTGCCCTTAGTCACCTGATTAGAATTAATGTACCCTTACGATACTGTAGGCCTTGTATCTAAAAAGAAATTAATTTGTAATGAATATGAAATGGAGTTCCAGTGTCTAAGGCAGATAGCAGGTTATCACATCCTTTTTTCATTTTTACCGGAGTCATTTCAGTAATGTTGTAGCGAAATGATGATGTAATCAGTCCATCAACCTTGGAAAAAGTAATTTGATGTGGTTAGTCCCTCAGCCTGGAGAAAGAGTTAAGCTCCGTGACTGAATATCGTTTCCAGACTTTTCAAGGCTCAGCACTGACCACCTCGAATACTGTTCTTCTAAGGTTGATAGACAGATCAACAATCTTCACTTCATTACTACATCTGCTGCCTTTGTATATAAGTGAAGAGGCGAAACGTTCCAACAATAAAAAAAATCCCGAACTGTTACCCATGCGTCTTACTCTATCAACATGTTGGTTTTTATACCATTTTCAACATAGTTTTTACATATGTAGGCGAATGAGAGTTAGGTAGACCTGCAAGTGACCCAGCTGCTAGATGCAGCTGTAAATCACAGCGAGGTGAATCACTGTTATTCCTGCTGGCTTCACCTCCCACGTCTAACAGTCACAACTCAGCTCACCACACGGGGGAAACTCGACGACCCTCACCCCTGCCTCGCTCATAATGCGATTACCTACTTGTAGATACAGCAGCAAAGCTAAGTTCATAGTGTCCCGTCTAATATTAAGTCTCTCACACAATTTTGTTTAAGTTTCCAGTAGTTGTAGCACTTTGTAGATAAATGGTATAAAATACCGACACGATGGAAAAATAGACACGAATGCAGTATAAGGGCGATCCTTTACTGACTACATTCGCCCACACACTGGGCTTTATAAAGTCGCAAACAGATCTCCCCCGAGCAAACCGTACATGAGAATGTATAGGATGGAGAGTTCAAGGGGAGGTAGTGGGTTTTGATATAACTCTTTTTGGGACAGGTAAACATAGCTAGCTTTTGTTCCCACTGTGTAATTATATAGAGTATAACAGTTCTGATGTATCCATCTTGTTAAACAACGCAATCATTAATTCTGTTTTTGCCAACCATCCTATAATTGTCGTCACTCACTCACAAGAGACAAGTGTGCCTTTTACTGTGCCAGGGGAAACAGGAAATAAAGTTTGATCCAGGAAGGTTATTTTGTGGGGTTGATGGATCAAGAACTCTTATCCGACATTAATGCACCCCCATCCTCCCTTCCTTGAAGAGACGTGTGGGTTGAGATGGTAACATTTGTACCACCACCAGACATTTACACATCTAAAAAAAAAAAAAATAAGCCTAACGTAAAATATCAAAACTGACTGTGGGGGGGGGAGGGAGGGAGTGAGGGAAATGGAGGGAGGCAAAGGAGAGGGGAAAAGGAGAGGGATAAAGGGAGGGAAAGGGAGAGAGGGAAGGAAAAGGGGACAGGGAAGGAGGGAGGGGGAGAGGAGAAGGAAGGGGAAAGGTAGAGAATACAGAAAGGGAGCGTAGATAAGTGTGGTAGTACCTCAATTTCCCCACATCAGTACATAACCTTAGAAGGGGCTTTAATGTGTGTGTGTGTGTGTGTGTGTGGTGTGTGTGTGTGTGTGTGTGTGTGTGTGTGTGTTGTGTGTGTGTGTGTGTGGTGTGTGTGTGTGTGTTGTGTGTAAAAAACCTTATCCTGCAGCTAAGCCCTGATCTAGATTTTCCTGGTGATTATCTGGTCAACCAGGCTGTTGCTGCTAGTGGTTCGCTGGCCTAGATATCTATCAAAAAAATATGAATATAATAATGATATACAATACCGGCAAGAAGATAAGACACACACACAACAGTTAGTTATCTTTATTCCGAAATGTTTCGCCTACGCAACAGGCTTCTTTCAAGGTAGCAAATATGGAGACAGTAGTAGTGGGGAGTGTAGAGGTGATGTGGTCAGTAGTAGTAGTTTGAGGTGATCAGCCCCACACCTATAGATGTGTTTTAACTTCATATTTTGAACTGGATGAAGCAGAAACATGAAGATGAACACCTCTCCAACTGAGGGACTGACCACCTCAAACTACCACCACATCTTCACATCTCCACTGCTGCTGTTGTCTCCATATTTGCGACCTCTGTATCTGACTGATGAAGCCTGCTGTGTAGGGAGAAAAGTTCCAGAATAGATATACCTAACTTTTTTCATGTCTTATTTATCATCGCAGAATGGTTGATCTGGCACTTGGTGGAGATACTTTGCAAGTTTCCTCATGAAGACTTCACACACACTTGTTTTTAGCAGTGTTTTTTGATACCTTCAGGTAAAATGTTTTTAGAAAGTCAAAAACTACTGATGTTTGATACAATGTTTTCTTATTGTGTCCATGGGACTCCGAAATTTCATGGGTTTTTTTCACATGTTCTTCCATATTTCACTCCAGCATGCAGTGTACAGATTCATACTATTTTTCCTTAAATACCATTTTCTGTATTTTAAATCTGCTTTGGTTGCGTTACGAATGGTTGGATTACATTAGGTTATGTAACCCCCTATATTATTATTACAATCACAACTAAGCTCTAAGCCCACAAAGATTAACCCCTATTGTAATTACCAACAACCAAGCAAAATTACAAAAACCGGCCGTGATGCGTCTAGCAACAGGAAAGGAAAAATATGGCACACCGAATTTTCAACTTTGTATGCCTCTTTATGGGGTTCCCAATGATGTTCGATGATACCCTCCTGAAAACTGGCCTACTCTTCACAAGTGATGGGTTTCATATCCATAAAGTAGCTGGGATTATTTAAGTATACTACACATGGGTGGAGCGTTAAATCCACAGGAATCATACATTACTACTATAATAAAGAAGCGCTAAACCTACAAGGGTCATACAGAGCAGCACAAGTCATACAGCCCCAGAAAAGTGAATAGGTCTAATTCCTCGGATCAAGAGCTACCCCTCATAGACATCAAGACACTCCCTTAAGGGGAATAAGTCCAGCTCTGCTACAACAAAATCTTCTAAGCTGTCATAGCTACTGAACCCGCTGTGGAATGCATGACGGTATCCTCTCCCCTACTTAAGCCTCCCAGTGGGGCCGAATTCCATTACCTAATATAAAACCATCCGGATGGAATATTATATAGAGTATACAACAAACACGCACACACTATAATAAACATATGACTTTTCGGCCCCATTAAACTTAACTTGTCCAAGTCGACCAAAACGTCGTTTAAAGATTCATCCCTAGTGCGGGGGTTTTTTGTGTATTTTTCCAGTCCCAGTATTTTTTTTTTTTTTCTTTTTATAGGCATTTCCTTAAAAAAGAATAAGAACATGGAACACACTGCCACGTGGTGGAGGGGCGGGTGAAGACGAGAGCCAAGTGGGGGAGCAGACATGCCTGAGTCTCCGCTGCGCGGGAGGTTGGCAGAGGGAAACGAAGTGGAACAGCACACTTGGTGGTGGAGACGGGAGTGCCACACTCACTACCGGGGCCTAGTGATACTCACCCACACCACGGTGCTGCTACGACAGGCGGATGACAAAAACTCACACATCACAATAAAATTTTATAATACACAATCATTACATAAAAAGTCAATAATCTTAAACCTATGGGAGTTTAAAATTAATAAAAGCTTTTCAACAAGTTAAACCCTTTTATTGGGGCCCCCGCAAAGGGAAAACCCGCAGATTCTTCTGCGTCGTCCACCTTTACAAAAAAATGGCTGGGACTTCCTCCTAGCCTTGATAGTGTAAGAAACTCTCCCTGGAACCTATTCTCGCAGTGATAAACGTCAACTGTTTCAAGTTTCATATTTTTCAATGGCAACCCCGGTGCTAGACGTTACACCGCATGATTTTCTAATTTGCATATCTATTTAAATATATTTATACAGGCTAATTAGCCCACCTTAAATTATCATAGTCTTCCTTAAAATAAAGAAAATACATGTGAGAAAAACAGGAAACGTAGAATGATTGGCATCAAGAAAAACAGTAATATTGAAGTTTTAAGAGAACAGGTTACTGTTAGTTTGTGCACCCCATAAGTACAATTATCATACATAGTAACAAATGTGTAAATTACCTAGAATAAAAAAAAAGCCAGTGATTTATTCCATTTTAGGTAGGCAAAAAAAAAAAAAACAGGATTACGAAGATCACAATGGGTCTTTGTCAGACCCCACTGGGCATTTGTTACATTGCTAGAAAGGAATATTAGTCATTTCGTATTTTACTCTGGATCCCTAATCCCATTCTGCCCGCTGGACACGGTCGGAGCGCCATTTATGAGCTCTATTTATCCGCTCTGCAGATATTCTACGACTTTATTATTATTATAATAAAAAAGAAGCGCTAAGCCACAAGGACTATACAGCGCTGCAGGGCAGGAAGGAAGCGAGGGCATCAGGTGGCAAAAGGGAGATGGATGAGTAATAGGTTACGGATAACAGCGGGGCAGTGGATGGTGAAAGGGTAAAGGGCAGCAAGAGACTGAACTAGAAAGGGCTGAGGGGAGTGCGAAAAGTATCATCAGAGTTTGTGGAGTAAATCAGTCGTTGTCAAGAAGTCAATGAGAGAGTCAGGATTAAAGGAGGGTCCATCAGCAAGAAGGGAAGGTAAAGAGAGAGTAGTAGAACGAAGACGACGTTGGAGGTAAATTCTGCGTGCTCGTTGATAGAGAGGGCAGTCTAACAGAATGTGGCTAATCGATACTGGAACTTGACACTGCTCACAGAGAGGAACAGGGTGCCTCTCCATGAGATACCCATGAGTAAGACGAGTGTGACCAATGCGAAGGTGGGAGAGAGTGGTCTCCCAACCTCGGCACTGATGACAAGAAGACGGCCAGTAACCTATGCTCGGTTTAATAGAATGAAGTTTGTTACTGAGCAGAGTTGACCAACGTTGTTGCCAACGGGTGCGAAGGTGGGTAGCTATTGCAGCAAAATAGTCCAGAAATGGAACACCTCGATAGGAAATTGGTAGGTCATGGACTGCTGACGGCGCAGCAGTGTCTGCCTGTTCATTGCCCTGTACGTCGACATGACCAGGGACCCAACAAAAAACAATATCTTTATGTTTGGTAGAGATACACCGTAGCCAAAGTTGGATACGGAGAACTAGGGGATGAGATGTATCAAATTTTCGTATAGCCTGTAGAGCACTAAGGGAGTCTGAGACTACTACAAATGATGACACAGGCATAGATGCGATACGAATAAGTGCTGCAAGAATGGCATACAGTTCAGCAGTAAAAATGCTAGCTGAAGATAGTAAATGTCCCCGCACGACGCTGTCCGGAAACACTGCTGCAAATCCGACGCCGTCTGAAGACTTAGAGCCATCTGTGTACACAGTGGTGGCATGAGAATGGAGTGGAAGTGATCAAAAAAAGAGAGCGGGAAGCCACCGTAGGCAGTTGAGCTTTCGAGCAAGGGAGTGAGAAAGAACAGACCCGAACAGCTGGAACTTCCCAGGGGGGGTAGGGAAAAGTGAGATGCTACATGAACATATAAAGGTGGTAACTGAAGGGAAGACAAGAGTGAATGTAGGCGAAGAGAAAAGGGACGGAGCAAACAGGGGCGGCGAACGAATAAAGAATGTCTACTAATATCGGTGACCATTCTATAAATGGAAGGATTGTGTAGATCGTGAGGGCGTTACATAGTAGCGAAGGCAATGGGCATCACGGCGATCAGACAAAGATGGAACATTCGCTTCTGTATAGAGGCTCTCAACAGGGGAAGAGCGAAAAAGCACCAAGGCACAAACGTAATCCTTGGTGATGGATAGAGTTAAGGGCTAGAGAGAGTAGCAGGAGAGGCCGCGGAATAAATCTGGTCACCATAATCGAGTTTCGATAAAACGAGGGCTGAATGTAGGCGAAGCAGAGTTCGACGATCAGCTCCCCAGGAAAGATGAGCAAGGGTTTTAAGAAGGTTTAGCCGGCTGTGACAAGTTACCTTCAGAGAGGTTATGTGAGGTTTCCAGGATAACCGACGGTCAAAGAGAAGGCCTAGAAACCTGACTGTATCATGTCGGGGATACGGGAGCCATAGAGATACAAAGGATGATCAGAGATAACAGAGCGTCTAGTGAAAGTAATTTGGTGAGTTTTGGTACTTGAAAATTTAAACCCATGCGTGGTGGCCCAAGTGGAAACACGGTCGACCGCATGCTGGAGAGAAACTGCAATAAGATGACAGTCAGCGCCTGCACAAGCAATAGCGAAGTCATCAACATAGAGTGATTGACCAAATATTCAGTGGAAGAACAGAGGCCAAATCATTTATAGCAAGGAGAAAAAGTTGTTGCTTAGAACACATCCCTGAGAGACACCTTCAGCTTGGACGAAGTCCGGGAAAGAAACATTATTGACTCGAACACGGAAATGTCTGTCAGTTAAAAAGTTCTTAAGGAAGGATGGTAGATTGCCTCGGAGGCCTAAGGAATGGGCCTGGGCCAAAATATTATACCTCCAAGTTGTGTCATATGCCTTCTCAAGGTCAAAAAATATGGCAATAACTGAGTGATTATTCGCAAAGGCATTACGAACATACATATCCAAGCATAGTAAGGGGTCTATGGTAGAACGACCCTTACGAAAGCCATATTGACTAGCGGAGAGACTGTTGTGTGTCTCTAAATACCACATTAAACGTCAATTTACGAGACGTTCCATCACTCTGCAAACTGCACTAGTAAGAGCGATGGGGCGATAGTGGGAGGCATCATGTCCTGTAGTACCCGGTTTGCGGAAAGGGAGAACAATGGCAGATTTCCACAGCTGGGGAAGAACTCCTTGTGCCCAAATAAGATTGAAGAGGTGTAAGAGGACTACAAGAGCTGACCGATGTAAAATGTTTGTAACATACGAATATGAATGTCGTCAGGCCCAGCTGCCGATGATCGGCAAGCTGAGAGCGTTGCCTCCAGTTCTTGAAGTGTAAAAGGCACATTATACTGTTCTTCTCTGAGAGAAGAAAAGTCCAAGGGTACTAACTCTCTGGCAGACTTTGAGGAAAGAAACGAGGGGCATAGATGGAGCCCTCGGGAAATACGGACCAGATGTGTGTCAAGTTCAATGGCAACGTCGAGAGGGTTTGCTACATCAACACCAGCGACCCGTAGAACAGGAGCCGGATCCGGAGAGTATTTACCACTCAATTTCCTCACTTTTTTCCAGACTGCACTCATAGAAGAAGCAGAGGTGATGGTGGAAACATAGTCTCGCCAACAAGTGCGTTTAGCTTCATGGATGACACGGCGAGCGATCGCACGCTTTTGCTTAAAATCAAGAAGTCTCTCAGCGGTTCTATGGTACCGGTACCTGCCCCATGCAGCACGTTTCAAACGTACTGCACGAGCACAAGCAGGAGACCACCAAGGCACACACTTCTGAGAATGCCTGCCTGAGGTTGGGGTATAAATGAGAAGCTGCGGTATTAAACTGACGTCGAGAAGATGTGTAGGAGCTCATCAATGGAGGATGAAGAAGGAACCTCACTAAAAGCAGTGAGGTGTGAGTAAAAATCCCAATTTGCCCGATCAAATTGCCAGTGAGGGCTACGGAAAGGTGGTGAATAGGAAGGAGAAGTAAGAATGATCGGAAAATGATCGCTGTCATGTAAGTCTGGTAGAACAGACCAGGTGAAGTCTAGTGCAGTGGAGGAAGAGCAGACTGACAGATCGATGCAAGAGAGAGTATGAGTACGAGGATCAAAATGGGTAGGAGTACCCGTATTTAAAACATGGAGGGGGTGAGAGGCGAGAAAAGCCTCCAACTGAATGCCACGTGAGTCACAATGAGACCCCCCCCCCAGAGGAAATGGTGGGCATTAAAATCACCAAGTAACAGAAGTGGTGGTGGTAAGGATAAACAAGAAAGGCAAAGTCTGGATAGAAAATGCTCGAGAAGGAGAGAGATATAAAGAACATATTGTAAACCACTTATTCAAGTGGATACGGGCTGCAGTGTAATGCAGCGAGGTATGGACAAATAGTTGACAGTACGGAATATCATTGCGTAGAAGAAGGGCACTTTCATTAAAGGTCCCATCTGAGAAAGGATCCGAAGAATACAATAAATTATAGCCTGAGATAGGTTGGAAAACAGCCGAGTGTAATTTTGGTTCTTGTAAGCAAGCACCAACAGGGGAAAACCTGGAAAGCAACATCTGAAGCTCACCCCGATTACCCCTGAGGCTGCGGATATTCCACTGTAAATAGGCCATGATTGGCGATGAAGAAAATATCAGGAATCTGTAGGTAAAGGCACCTACGGACTAGAGGGGGTTAGAAAAGTCAACGTGTGGTGGCATTGGAAGACGTTCAAGTAGCGAAGGAACGGAGCGTTGCGAAGAATGGGGTTGTGAAGATGGAGGAGAGGGAAGAGAAGGAACAGGAAGTGAATCAGTGTCCATTGAAGGGTTAGTCTCTGCAATATATTCTGAAATGGCTTCAAGTGTTTCTGAATTCAAAGATGTATGGGAGACCATATTGGAGATAGAAGGAGGAGGGTGAGTAAAGATTGGGACAGTAATGGACTGTACCAAAGTAGAGGGGGAGGGAAGAGTGTAAGGGACTGGAGATGAAGTGTGGGGGGGGACAGAAGAGGCAGAAACCTGGGAGGTGGCAGAAGAGGAAAAACTTGGGAGGGGACGGGGGTGGAAGGCATAGTACGAGGAGGAGGGTGAATCCTCTACACTTGTAATAGAGCCAGAGAGAGGGGAAGAACTAGGTACAGAGACTGGAAAAAGGGAAAGTGTGGAGGTGGAAGAAGGGAAGGAAGGGGCAAAGAAGATTTGAGCAATGTAGATTTTTTGGACTTCTGAGTAGAGGGGCGATTGGTATTAGGTGTTGTACGAGGTCTTGTCGATACTGGGGCTTGTGAGGAAGGACGCGAAGATGTAGAACAGACAGAGTTGTAGTCGGGACGTCAGAGCCAAGGACAGCAAAAGGATTAGATGCCGTAGTGGCTATGGGAGGGGTAACAACAGAGGAGGCTGCAGAAGATGGTACCCCAGAAGTGGGGGGATGTTTGGAAACACGAGAATAAGAAACACGGGGTAGTCTCCCTTGGAGGCGGAGATGAGTAACTGCCATAGCATAAGGGAGACCTTCTGCCTCTTTGAGGCAACGGATTTCACGTTCATTTAAGTAGACCTGGCAATGGCGGGAGTACGAAGGGTGAGCTTCATTACAATTAAGGCAAGATGGAGGTTGACTGCAAGATGTATTAGAATGGTCGTCGGCACCACAGACTGGGCATTCGGCCATAGATCTGCAATATTTCGCTGGGTGACCAAAACGCCAGCAATTTCTACATTGTTGCGGTGTACGTATCACCTTTCGAACTTGTAATCGATGTTCCCCGCGACAAAATACAGAGGACAGGAGTTCTCGGCTGTCAAAAGTTAAACGAGCCACATTGCAAGGGTAACGTCTCCGCCCCCGGGCAGGAAGGACATAAGTGTCTACTTTGAGGATTGGGAGATCCTGGAGTTCCAGCTGTTCAAAAATGTCATTGCCACATGACTGGAAATTCTGTTGGACTAAAGGTATGGGGCAGAATGACAGTACCACTACAAGAATTGAGAGAAAGATGTTTTTCAATAGTGATAGGAGTAAGTATTGATATTCGAAAGGAGAGAAAGATCATGAGCTTGGGTAGCATTCTGGACAGTGACGATGCGCATACTGCTCTTGAGAGCAAGAAATGAAATATCTCTACCAACATAACGCAGGAGCGCTTTGCCAATACTATGGTCAGAAAGGTAGGCAGAAGAAGTCGGTCTTAAAGTAAAGAATTTAGTCCACTTTTGTGGTCCGAAACTGAGCGTGGAGGGGGGAGTGCTTGACGTGTCGGTCTTTTCCGAGTAGAATGGGAAGGTAACGAAGGAGCATCATCAGGAGATTGACGTTGGCGTTTAGGAGTAGGACCGGAGTTGGTCCGGCGTGAAATGGGCGGGCGATTCGAAAATTGCCATACCGTAGAGGGAGAAGCCGGAAGCATAGTCAAAGGAGAGGGGAGTTCAGGCAAATCGAAGGAGTCAGTCGAAGCCCCGGTACCTGAAGCGGGTGAGGAAACAGCACCAGCAAGAGGTACAGGGGCATCAGGAGTGTCCGAAGAGTGGTCTAAACACAAGGCAGGGTCAGAATGGGGTGCGGTATCAAGAAGGGGCCCGGGGATAGTGGGTTCATGGACTAGGGCAACCATGGTTAGGTTACTCCTTTGCTTTTTGTTTTTAAGAAAAAAAAGAAAGAAGAAACGAAAATAAAAATAAAAAAAAAGAATAAAAAAAGGGGGGAGCGGGGAGGAATAGTTCCCAGGAGGAATGAAAGGGCCGGAAATCTCCCTCCGCGCCCAAGAGAACCTCAACACCGCTAGTAGCGCAGATGCAGCATGGAACCCGTGCCATACCCTACCCTTCATGCCAGTAAACCAGCAATCCAGGATAGCAACCTCACATCTGCCGAGCTACCTCGGTGGACAAAAGAGAGGGCAGCCGGATATCCGCCACAAAGAATACCTCCTTCGGCCACCACCCCCGGAATCCGAAAGGTGGCTTCCAGAGATACACCTGTCGCCCGAAAGACACCCAAAGCTACTCCGGGATACCAGAGAGGGATCGGGACATCCCCAGGCAATCCAGATTCCATGGCAAACTATGCCACCGCCAAGAACCTGAACGGAAAAGGGATGGACCCCGGTGTCCTTTCCCCTACCTAGGAACTAGCGCGCCTGTGGGAGAAATCCCAAAGGCCAAAAAGAGGAAGGGCAAAAGGGAGGGGTGAGGAGGAGGAGGAGGAATGGAAAAAGGGAGAATGGGGAGGATGGGGTAGGGAGGGGAGAATGGGGGGTAATTAGGTTCGGTCTGAGGAAGAAGACCGACAGGGCTGATTCCGCAGACCAATATTCTACGACTATTATGGAAAACCGGCCACTGAGTCAGGTAGGGTCTTGGCGTACAGCTCAGCAGGAGCTTGGGAAAAGGGATTCACATGACCTTTTGGTTTTTAAGTTTACATTGGATGCTACCTATTTTCGAAAGGGAAAACCCCTGTACCCAAAATGCTTGGGCCTTTAATTTACTGTACATTTGTTGTAAAATATACCGAAATGAACTTCTCACCCATTAGATCTATAAAATATGTTCCGGACACCGGGAGGCAGGGTTCGATATGCTTAAGTTGTTAATGACCCTAAGACTAATACAGTCATTCGGACTTCTTGGTGTGAGGCCCTCTTACTCCTGCCTAAGCATCGGTGACAAATTTACCCCATTCTTCCTGTCATCTTCAATCTGCCCGCTGAGGATATTAAAGGCTGGGCATTCATCAGCTCTATTTTCCCGCTGGTAATATACGGTTTTGGAGGAGTCTGTTACTGACGCAAGTGAGGATAAGATGTAAGTGTTCTGCTCTGGCAGGGCTTAGACCAGGAAGTCCACCTCATCTAATTAGGAACTTATTCTCATTTGGCAGTATTTCCTCCGTGGACATCAGGGAGCAGGGTTTGATAACAAATACTTTGTAAAGTGACCCGTCAAGTTCTAAACCTCAACAACCACAGCCATCCTCGGGGATGGTCTTCACGAAATGCACATGCATGCTTGTGGCCTTTTGTGCTTACGTGTAATCTACATTTTTTATACTGCACAAGGAAATAAAATGTGTTTATTTTTTACTTCAGCGTTGACGTCGGTGGAATGGAAGGGTGGCGACTCGAGGAGGGAGGAGTCTAGTTCTGCCCGTATTTTGGCCTGGGGTCCACCTGACTATTATGCTGGCCTTGATGAAGTATGGAAGTCTCGCTCTACCTCTTCTTGGACCACAGTGACAAAGTTCCTGTTTTCTTCCCAGGACGTTTGTCCTCTTCCCAACTGGTCAGCGCGCCATAAATCAGCTCCTCCTAGACTTGGGGTAAAGCAGATGTTGACTTAAGAAGTAGGGGTTGGGGGCTGATGTCTGACTTCCAGTTTAGGGGAGGGGAGGGGGTCCACCTGACTTAACTGAGAATTAGTTACCATTTTTCTTTCCAGATGAAACTTTGTTTCTTTTATTACTGCCGTCCGTATATGGGCAATATTTTTCTCTTAACTTCACAACGTCGTCATGTTTGATGATAAATATCAGGCTTTTAATTTGTAACTTTAATTTGTAACTTTAATTTGTACTTTTATCAAGATTGATGGACTAAACACATCAACTCTAGGATAAGGTACTGATTATCTCAAACAGGTGTCCCATTGCTACTGTACACAGCTCACACTGAGGTCCGTGGTTCGATCCCTGGTATGGGTGGAAATATCGGGGAGGGGGGGGGGGTCCTTAAGACACCTGTTGTCCCTGTTCACCTAGCAGTAAATAGGTATTTGGGTGTAAGCTGACTGGTGTGGGTCACATCATGGGAGCAAAATTAACCTAATTTGCCCGAAAAGCTCTGCATAATGAGGGGCTTTCTATGTGGTATGTCACTGATGTCAGCTGTGTGTATACATTGTATAGTAAATGTACTTGTAGAAAAAAAGATCACTGTCATCAACTCCTCATCTTCCACTGGACCGAAGGTGCCACTGGCAGGTAAAATGTTTCCTGAGTAAAGATACCCAAATGTTGAACAAGTGTCTCAATTATCACTAAGGCTCAGGTGTTGTGTAGTTACCTATTTGTAGCCACGAGAAGAGAGCTGATCTTGGGGTGTCCCATCGTTGTTAATACATATCTTTAATTTTTTTTTTTTTAAATTTCTGAGGGTTGTAGCACTTACTACTGGGTACCTCCTCATTCAATTTATTCCATTCTTCTACCACTATTTATAAACAAAAATTTACCAATATTCCTTCAACTTCATTTTTTCATAATTTATATCTGCGACCTTTTCTTATCCCTGTTGAAGGTACTGTGTTAAAAACTTTATTCTTTCATATTCTGTTATAACTTTGTATGTTGTGATCATATCTCCCTTTTTCCTATCAGCCAATGCGGTCATCTTTAGTGCTTCCAACTTTTGCCATACTTTGCCATTTATCTCACATCAATTGTGGGGGGTCACTGCCCCTGCAGCCTGGCCTGATTGACCAGGCTGTTTGTGCTCACCACTACTATTCATTTTTAGCTCTTAAGATCCATTTTGAAACTTTTCTTTAAATTTCTATTTATATCTATTTAATCCAGGTCACATCCTAATAACATGAAAACTTTGTGTTCAGAAAACACACACACAACACTAAAAGTTTAAAGCTGATCAGAGGAGGCATTCTTTAGTTATCACATGCATCCCAATAATTCCAAGTTTGTAACTATGCTAGTGTACTAGAAAATTTGCACTTACATAAGGTAAATTTCTTGGGCACTGTCCTGTCTGTAATAATAATATTAATTTTGACATGATACATGGTTGTACAAAGGAATATAATATTTGGGTGTAAATGCCAAAAGCCCCTTTGTATGCAGAGCATAAGATGCATCTGTCATTAAATAATGAAGCCCATTCAAAAGAGCATAAAAATATGTTTTAATGTGACAATTTCAGACTGCAGTGGAACCTCAAAAATCGAACTGCTCCCAACACAACCAATTATGTAAGTGTATTTTTGTAAGTGCTTTTATAAGTGTATTTTTGAGGGTCTGAAATGGACTAATCTATTTACATTATTCCTGATGGGAATAAATTCATTCGGTAAGGCACTCGAACAGCCTTCTGGACTGAAGAAAGTTCGATATTTGAGGTTCCACTGTATTTCAAATCGGTAAATGTGCACCCTACATATCTCAGTTACACAAACTGGCCGTTGTCCAAAGCAGGGTACACTTTTTTTGAATATCTGAAGCCAAGCAGAGGAGACAAAGTTATTGGACCCATTCCAAGAAACTAGATATGGGTTATATAACTTTGATCACAGGGCACCTGCACTTGCTGGTATGTATAATAAACAAGTGCTGAAAAGTTGAAACTTATTAGATGAGTTGTTGCCAAGTTATAAACAAAGTTTAGAGAGAAAAAAGAAAATTGAAAAAATTTCAGGCAGGTAATAAAAGGTACTTCTCTGGGGATACAGTACCTAATAAGGCAGATAGCCATATCCTATTATAAAACTCTAAAAGAAAGGAAACACTTCATAACTACGTATATGTTCATACTGTATAGTTTGAGTAAGTTGATGCATAACAAAGTTTAATTGTTTGTAGACATTAGCTGATCACACTGCAATGGCAAATTTCCTTGCCAAGTTTGCACAAACTATTTCTGAGAACTATTACAATTCCATGCCCTTAAGCACTTTGATAGTATATAATACCATGTTAGCTAAAAAACTGCTCCTGGATTCAAGGCTGTGAAGGATCGACTCAATTGACTTCTGTGGGACTACTGCAACAAGTAATTCAAGTGCAAGCCTATGCAAATTTCAACTGTCCATGCTTTTAAAAAAGACGAAAAACCCCA